>KB663633.1:2155075-2198724 GCA_000349025.1 Anopheles minimus | reverse complement strand
CGTGGCCGCAAAACAGTACAAAGAAGTCTATGTTAAACATGAATTATTAAGAAAATGTATATCCTAGAATAAAATGATTTGGATTGTTAAAGAAAGAGGCAAATGTCAGTCAATAGTCTCAAGGCCTCTATAAAATTAATTTAAAATAGGCATATTCTACGACTATTCTACAAATGAGACTATACAGTTGATCCGCTTTATAAAGTAAATGATGGTATAAATGTGGTTTTTGCATTACTTTCTGCATGATAAATGTATCTAAACAAGGTAAATTTTTCCATCATTGATACATACCGTACATTTGGGTTGGCACAAGCGAGGCCAAGCGTTCCAATATCACAACCATTATTGCTATCATCAAACGTAGCAAAGGTGTAACATAATGACCATGGACCATCATCCGACCGTGCCCCATGCGGAATGCATACGTACCCCGTCTCGGGGCTATTCGGCAGCGCTTCGGAACACCTACCCCAATCACCGTGAGACATGTTTTAATTAAAATCGATCGATCGGAAACGGGCCCGATGCTTTATGAGTGCCCTCTCTTCGCCCAACGTTTCTCAAACGGGGGTTTTCTTCGCAATTTTACACACACACAGATAGATGCAGGCACGCAAAAAAAAACAACAGAAGAACAGTGGATGGATGCCTGGACGTCCAGGCGAGTACACCGCCCAACTACCCTGATCGTATGAAATGATCGGTCGATAATTATGTTCTGGCTTCTGGCGATACGCAAAACATGATCGACGACGAAAACCACGATCCGATCGGCATCTGCATCACGGTGAACTGACACGTCGGGCGGTAACCGGGACAGGCGAAACGGTGAGTCGAGAGAGAGGGGGAAATGAAAATCGATCAAAAAGAAATCGGTCGGCCCCGGGAAGACGAAAGGCTCCGTCCGGGAGATGATAAATGTTGATAAACGCGATGCTTATGACGATTATTATTATGCCCCAGACGATAACACGGACGAGAGACATGAGTGGTGGTGAGAGACCACAAGGAGGGGGGGAGGGTTTGATGGGTTCAAGGTTTGAAATTTGCCGGTCGAAAAAGCGTTTAATTTCATTGCGTGTAGGTGAGGGAGAAAAGATAATGTTTCTGTAAATACAAATTGGTTCCAGAATTGGCGTTCGAAATTTGTTTCGAAACATGTTAAAATCACTCTATTGGTTTCGGAATCATTCAGTGTTTAAGGTGGTACAGTAGCGGAACAAACGGTCCTTTCATTCATAAGTCAACGGTTTGTGATTTGTTTTCTTTACTGTGCCTTTCTTTGAATGTGCCCTTAAGGCTGTTATCTGTGATCGAGCGTAGTTTCCGCTCGTGTATGGCACGTCAACAAACCATAAATTTACCAAACAACACAACCTTCTAGAACAGCAGAAGTACTTGAAGACATGTCAAGCAGGGATAAAACAACAACAGAAAACCCACTACTGCAACATAGGTAGAATAGCGTTATGTTTTGAAAGAAAGAAAAAAACCCAACGAATTCATTCATTGTCTCGGGTTCATCTTTACGTGCGCCATACGCCACGGGACATCTTGGCAAGAACGTGGATAACTGCTGTTGGAAGATCTTTATCAACCCGTACAATAGAGACCCAGCGAGGGCTTATTTTTATGAACCTTCCACGCACCGCCAGCCGGATGGTTTTACGACCGAAATGTTAATTGCAGTTGGTGAAGTACTTCTGGGAAGCGCCAGGAAGTAACACCTTCCCGGAGCTACCACCGGGACCAATCGTGGACAATCTCTCACAATTTTTCTCTGGAACTTAGCCGTTTTGTCCATCGCGATCATTAGCAAGCTGATTGAACATTAATACGTGGTATGATGGTAAAAACCTCCCGAACACGTGTCTTTCCCGTTCCCAAACCAGCGCACTCGATGAGATCAATTAATAATCAATATTTGTATGGAATGTTCTGATATGCTAATGGTTGGCTGCCGTGTAAGTGTCAGTGACTTATTCTGTTTGCTTCCGATCGATAAATCACACCCAACGACGGCAAACACTTCCAAGAAGGTAAACCATATGAGCATCGGAATAGAAATCGATCAAGATTTGAGGAGATGGTTGCAGTTGTAATCCTTCTTGGGACGGGGGAGGACGTCATTGTTGTGTCAGTGGATGCAGCATAGCAGGATGAAATTCCTTTACAATCAGAGCATCTCCAGGAAACAGACACCAATGGGAAGCTCACCTCAACCCGAAGCAACTCAAGTGTGGCAAATGTGCAGCAGAAACGGATATCCATCGCTTAAGAATACTGCACCGAGAGCAAAGTTCGGTCTGCGGATAAACAATGGCGCGTCGTGTACGGTGCATATCCGCAGATTACACATTCCGGGTTGCATCCGGGAGAGTACTGAGTTCTGGGGAGTCACTCTGGAGGGGATGTGCGGAGGTGCATATCCTGACATGGAGATGCAAATATTCCGTTGAAGAAAGGATGTCTTATTTGGATAGAAGAATTTGTGCAGGAGCTTTCGAAAATGTGAAGAGTGTTTAGAAGCTCACAAATTTCTAATTTATAAATATTAATAAATTGCATTCTAAAGAATTGCCTAGGAGTAATGTTTAATTAAATAAAATTAGGAATATTTCTGTAAATTATGCAATCCTTTCTAACTCTCAAAAATAGACATAAGGATATTGGAAGATTAGATTTTAAAAATGATAATCAACATTTTAGTAATATTTGTACTGTTGAACCTCACATTTGCACCAATATAATGTCGAATGATATCTGTTATTCTCAATCATCTCAAATGCGGAACATTTGCCATACTTCCGAGTGGCAGCAAATTGATAGATAGTTTCAAGAAGGTGTGCGTCGAGTTTGTCTAAGAATTAATTAATACAATTATGACGTATAATACGATTCCACACAATGATTGTTGAGCTGCTGGTTTGCTGCTCGATCGTTCCTCGGAGGTTGCATAAAACCTGGGGCGTAAAGGCGGGAACCGTATCCCAACCCACCAGGATAGCATTGTGTTTCACTGGAGCACAAAATTCCGTCGGTTGCTTTTGCTAACTTTGTTTGTTCGAAGGAAGTTGTAACCGTACGAGCGACTGCACGCAAGCGACTAGTCGGATTTCTTCAGCTTATGCAAACGGGTTCATCTCCGTTTTCGAACCCCCTCCCATCTCCCCTGGTGCACCCGGGCACACCCCAGAACTTATAGCGAATGAAGATTTTCCGATTCCGATTCGTTTGCATAACGACTCTTGGTTCGTTTTGGTTCTTGGATCGGCTCCTTGAAGACATCGTCGGCGGATGAGGCGGAATCGTAATACCAGTCCAGGCATTCCGAACATGCAAATACTCCGGAGCCAACTCCCTTACAGTACCCTGGCCCCCGAACGGAACCGGAAAGCACTTGGGAACTGCTTGGGTTTACGTGGTAAGCCAAGAAGCTACGGTCCTTTACAGAAACAATTAATCCGAGCCAATGAGTTTGTCACAATACGAGACAGGTTGGGGTTTTGTTTCGGCTGGTTGATTGTTTTGCCGCTCAGGTTTTCGGTGGGGGGGTGGGGGTCTGGTGTGCGCATGGCAACGGGTGCCAGGTGGACTCATATTTCATGTTTCGCAACATATCCTACATCAAGCGTTTCCGTTCCGTTCGGTTTCTAAGACGGCTTCGGTTCGGGGTTTAAGGGGTTATGGGCACTGCGAAAGGATTTACTTTGCGGCACGGGTAAATCTCCGATAAGGGCTTTTATTTATTCATGGATGAGTTCTTACTGCTAAGACGAGCGGGTTTTATCTTGTGCTGCTGGACACGGTGGTTAGTTACTGTGTGGGCTAGAAAATAGAACGAACTACACGTTACCTTTTTATTTTGAATTCAACATAAGAGATATTCCTTAAAAATACCCAAAAAATATCATCGTCTGAGTATCAGAGTATAAAGATCCTTCTTCTGGATAAAGGTATCCTTAATCTAATCGCTCGTATCCCATTTTCGAGCAATTTATTTCATTTGCTTGCTGTGAAAATCCGCCTCGTCAGTGAAAGACGGTGTAAAACAGGATGCATCTCACCGTTTCGTTTGTGTCGCACACCACCTCCCCCACTTCCTCCCGCCACTTTCGTCCCGGACCCATCCCTCCCCTATCGTCCTAAACTTCATGTCCGCGAAACAGCAATCAGCAAGCGTCGGTCAGTTTGATTGACAGTTTCCGCAGCAAACCGGCGGACGAGTGTGTTCGCCACGATTTCGGGGGTAACAACAATGGTCAATCGCGTTGCAATCGCGCATCGGTCCTCCGGCGACAGGCTAACGGGAGTTCGGGAGCCCGTTTCGAAACCGTTCCGTAACATGTTTATTCGTTATCGAGCGCTGTTGACAAAACAAGCACATTTCTTTCATTTTTATCCCCATTCCCACTCCGCCCTTCCATGGAAGTCTTCACCAGTGGCATTTTTTTTGCTCTTTCTTCTCTTCGGGAACGATGTCTAGAAGATCCTGCAAAAGATCCTGAACCCCCACCGAAACAGGGGCCCCAGATCCAAAAATCGCACCACCTAAACCGTACCCCCACACGGTTCGTAGCTTTGCGTTGACATTTTCGTGTACGGAGTGCGATTTTTTGTTGTTGTGTGTGCGTTGTTTTGCTCGTTTGCGATGCTTCACGTGTGTCTCCGAAGAAGAACCCCCCTCCTACCCCCTGCCCCCTTCCTTGTACAGCGATCCGTACGATCCCGCCACACACTGACACTGACTGACGGCCCCCGGGAGACGGAACGGAAAGCAAAGTTGGCAAAAATCAAAACTAAGATTGATGAGCATTCGGTCGTCCCGGTGCTCCCGGTGCATCTGACGAGACGTTGACGAATTCCGGATCCGGGCTGCCCCGCTGCACATCGTTCCCCTCGAAAAAAAAAAAATATCCCGAAACTCCGATCGTCAAGGTGCAGCGCACAGCTCACGGAGGATCTTCTTCCGTGCCCGGGTTTGATCGGTACATCCTGTCTCGCAAGCACGGACGGATGGGACACGTGGGGGAAGGGGTGGGGAGGGGAACAAAAGTTTCTTCCCGTCGGTTGGCATTTCAAGGTGGAAGTTAAACGGACAACAGCAGACATACGCTGCAGCAGAAAGAGAGCTCTAAAACGGTGGGCGCAAACCAAACCGAGAAAAAACCAAAAAAAAAAAAACAAAAAACCGCACGAAAGAATAGTTGGAAAAGGGCAAGGAGATATTGAAACAATTGAAGATTTTCAATAAAAAATTCTTTTGTTATGCGATCGCGGATGCGGATTCCATGCGTGCGGTAGAGCGTCGAGCGTCCTCGCGATCTCGGTACACTGTTGCCCGGGCGAGTGGGGGCCCAGATCATTTGGCGAGCTGTCAAGCGCGGCGAAAGCTGTTCGCCAAACATTTTTGCGTTTCCCCCCCCCCACTCCGCTGTCCCGGACCAAACTTACGGAAGGGTGGATGGTAGGGGGGAAGGAGGATCGCGCTTGGAAGAAGATCGTGTCAAGCCCGTCAAGAAAAGTCGTGATCGCGTTGTCCCCATCGTCTTTGTCATTTTGAGACATTCTGGTGGTGCTCCACAACGGGGAACTCGCTGGGTCCAGAGACAAACGTTGGGGGGTAGAAAGAATTGGTTAAATTTCGGTGCTCTGATCCGTGTGTTTTCGTATAGGATTTTTGTCGTTGTTTTTTCGCCATCAGGCTAAAGAAAGTTGGATGCATCTTTCCGTGTGTGCGTGCGACTCTACCATAATCACTAATTAACTCTTTTCGTCGAAAATGTGGCGTTCGGTGGAGCGCAATTCGTGGTGGAAGCAAACACGAAAGCGCAAAAAAGTGAAACCATTTCAATTGCTGTGGCAATTGTGCGTATGCGTGTGGTACGCCTGTACTGAATGAACTTGTCCGTTGCAGTGAGCCACAACTTCGCGGAGTTCTTGGTGCAGAAATTGCGGAATGAGCTCGCGTGTTCACTGGATGTAAATTGAAATTCCGATCGTTTGTTTAGGCAGTGGGTAGAGGATCGGGTTTTGGTTTTGGTTCTTTCGGGTGGTTTTCTTTTTCCGTTAAAAGAAAAGTGAAGGAGAGAAGGCTTTACAGATCAGTAATTTCTTATTGTTTCGTATGCGGATTTGATGGAGCTTCCGCTTCATCGTCGTCATCATCATCGCAGCCGCAGCATCATCATCGTGTTCTGGGGTGACACGCCCGGTTTAGCCGTCATTGTCGTACGCGCTGGTTCATCGTTGCTGTCAATCAAACGGAGACACCGGCAAGAAGGATGCTGATGAAATCACTGCACCACCACGTCTGGGGGGGTCCCCTTTTTTGGGACGGTCGGAGCGAAGTTTATTAGGAAACAATGTGCCCCAATGGCAAACGACAATGGAACGGCTTGGAATGGAATGTTTCGAAATTGGAAATCGAACCGCTCGGCAGACGCAGTTGCGCAGTCCGCATAATTGTTGCACCGAAGGTGGTGGAAAACACGATATGACAAGCAAAGGATTAAACCTTTTTGGAACTAAACCACCCGATGGAAAGGAAGTAGCAACGCTAGTTTTGGAAGTGACACACACGATTTGTATGCACCGGCAAATATATGGAAATGTACCGAGAAGATACTTTTACGTGGCTACAGTTCCATTTCACCTCTCGTTCTAAGGGTGAAAGTTCATCAAAAACTCCGTATCCCAATAGGAAGCGACGAACCCTGAACGGTCGGTTACATTGTCTACTTCACGCTGAAAAAGGAAGTCACCGTGCCGGGAACCCTACCCAAAAGCGTCCTCGCGCTTCGCGATCTGTGACCTGCCCGGGAAAAAGGAAGGAAACCCTATCGCACGAACCGATGCTGTAAGGGGTTGGTGGTGGGTTGAGGAGGTTTATTTTAATTTCAAAGCAACAGCACACGGGTTCGTGCTCGTGATTCTCCGAAAGCGACGATCGAATGAATTCTCGCACCACCACTGCTTCACAACCCCTTTCCGATCTGATCGGATCGTGGTGCATCCTTTCGCTTCGAATGCCTTTTTCGAGAACGAGAGAAGAGGAACGGGAAGGCGGAGGTGGGAGTTTTCCATCGCGATAAGCATGCTGCGCGTTGACGCGTTTCCTTTTCCGTCCGGGAGGTGTGAAAGAAGCATTCTAAATATTTCCTATTGAAAGCGCTGTGTGTGTGTCTGCGCGCGCTTATCTTCCCGCACCGATCACGATCGTGGCCGTTTGGCGCGAAGGCCTTCCAGGACGGACGGACCCGATCGGACCGGATACGCATCCCCAGCAGGCCGGTCGGCAAGGATGGGTACGGGATCGTAATCGTAATGCATCGTGCCCGTGCGTGCGTGCCCATATCGTTTGGTTGCATCGGCAGCGCGGTGGCATGCGGGAGAACGAGTGAGTATGTGTGGGCACTGTTTTTATGATTGACTCCATTGAGGGCCATTGTGTTATGTGGCCGAGTAGCCGAACGTATCCTTTTATAGCAATCGCGAGCATCGGAGCGAAATGAAGGAAGGAATCGAACTGCCTGGGTGGAATGTGACGACGTGTTATGATGGCATGATGATCGGCTGATGCGGATGCGTAGGTGAGGTGAGAAAAATTTAATAAACAGCAGGAAACATTGCTTCATGTCCGAACGGAATCGCATTACGACGCAACTAAATTGCAAGAATCTCCGGGAAAAGATATATCGGAAAGGTAATCTTGTTTTCTCATTATATGTTTGTTTGGGTACAATCATTTAGTATTATAATGCCTACTGGAAGGTGTTGGCTTGGAAGGAGTACGATGCAGTCCAACCGACGTGGAAGAACACATCCGGATCAACGTGCTCGGTGTGGTCCGTCGGACCCATTAACCATGCAAACAAATCTTCTCACCCACGAAACCCGCAGCTCTGTGATGGTGCGAACGTGCTGTCGGCTGCTCAGTTGTCATTGATAACTCCACCACTCCACGGTTACGGATATTTCCCAGCGTCCATCTCACTGTTGGACCGCAGGCCGGAAGGTGCTGATGGACAGCACGTTCGTTTAGAATGCTCCCGGAAAATCCGGACACTCAACAATGGAACATTAAAATGGCCAGCAGAATTGCTGTGCCGGCTTGAAGATGCGCAGACGCGCTTAGAATGAGGGGTGATCAAACCAACTCCACCGGGACCGGTGGTGCACATCATTTGGGAACGAATTAAAATACGCCCGTCGTCTAGCCATCCTCGTAAAGCAATCCGATACCTTCCCGATGGGTACGGGCAACGGTTCGAGCGTGATTTTAATTGTGACACCCGTTGGGCAGTTGGCGGGTTGGAGTATTTATTTCTTACCTGCCTTAAAGACGACAGACTCTCTGTAGAGAAAGTGTATTGTCCTTCGCAGTGCAGTCATCCATCGCCGTGGTGCTCGTTAAACTTTTGCTGCTCTCCGTATGCATTTATGGTAAGGGAACAAAACGGTCCCGAAGTAAAGATTCTCGCCCGATCAGCATTGGATCAGGCAGACAGGCAGTGAGCCGGCCGTGCGTGTGGGAAGCCGTCTCCGATCGAAACTGATTGATCCGCTATCTGCGGAGGCTTGCGGGGAAGTTCCGCGAGTATCCCTTTTCAAGAATGGTGGATTGTTCGGATTTTGATTCATCGCATCGCCGCGGTTCTCGGCATTTCCTTATTCGACACCGAGCCACTGTTGTTTGCGAAGAACGATGAATACCATTTTATTTAAATTTTCATATGCTTATTTGAATTGACATCCAGGACTCGGATTTGGTTGACGGGCTTCGAGTGTCTGCGATTGGTTGGCCGGTGTATCGCCTTCGCTGTGCTTTGTCCTGTTCTGTGCCGGGCACAAAAAAGGGCACACACAGCAAGCAAGCGAATACGATCCGGGCTTCCATGTTTTTTTCCTCTCTCTCTCTCGTTTTATCGGTTTTGCATCCGCGAACGCGAGTGACGGGTGAGTTTGGGTGGCAGTCGGCAGTCCAGTGGACATGAGCGGTTGTACAGATCGGCGGATCGCAACGGACCCAGATCCCTAATCAGCTCGGGATTGAGTGACAGTTTGCAAAAGGATCGGATCACCCATCGGGAGTGGCGGAACTGCCGGTGCAACGTGATGTGGATTTGATGTGTGTGCGGTCGCACAAAATGGCCGCGGTATGGTGTCTTCCGTAGAAGGGATATGGTAACAGGCCGAAAAGGCATTTTAGTGATCATCGTGAAGTTATCGCTGGTGTATGATGAAGATCATATGACAAATGATCGAGCATTATCTAGTGATCGCGCGCACCCACCTAGAATACGTACCCCATCGTACGCCCATTCGCCCTAATAAATGTGTAGAGGCAAACAAATGAATCGTTTTTATTGGATAGTTATTAGTTTATATTTCATGGCACGGATGCTCTTACCTTCCGCGTTCTATCCGATTTTTTTTCTCTCTGCGAATAACTACACCGAAACGAAACACCAGCCAACGTGCCGGGGACGCCGTTACGAATGGAGAACGAAAATTCCTTGCAGCTATTTACAATAAATTTAACCAGATTGTACCGTGCCGAGCAACGAGCAACGTAAAGCAACGAGTAAAAAAGGTAAAATTAATTACGCCAGTGCAACATCGATGCCATTGTGTAATGGGGCGGTTTTGGGGAAGCATTTTATTTTCCACCGTCTGCATTTCGTGGCCTCTTATTTCTTCGCTTGCCCGGTTTGGGGGGGGTTTTCGATCGATACAGTACACGGAGCGGCAGTGATACAGCTGGCCACTCGGCGAACTCCGGGTCGCCTTAAGGCAAATGCGGCTCGCGACGATGCAGCGCCCTTTTCGGTTGTGCGTCCGCGCAAGTTTTAATTAATAAATGAAGCATATAATTTCGTTTGCAGTGCCACGGGATATTTGAATATTGTCATTATCCGCTCCTTGCACGACCGCGCACCGGTGGGGAGCGTGTGGTGTGAGTTGATCAATGGGTTGTATGGATTTGAATTATAGCCTCCTGTACATTTCGATCCCAATACTTGGCAGGAGGAGGGATAGGATTCGGACAAATCGTTTTATTTTTCAAGGTGGGTTCTTCTTCGGGAGGTGTTTTTTTTTTGCAAAGATTTTATACAAACATGTCTAGCTTATTGTAGTAAAAATTATCCAAAACAAAAGAACTATTTATTTGATAACAGGAAAGCTCTTGAAGTTTCCGAAAAGCGTTCTGCGATAAAATTGAACTCAAACTCAGATGCCAGCCCGAGGGACTTTAAGCTGGGCCTGAAATAAATTGGATCTTTTTGCCGACAACAGTTCTCGGAACCGGGCCCCAGAACAGAAAAAGGAGCTGTAATCATAAATGGATCAAAAAGATTGGAAGGTTAGATGAAACGATCGTACGAACCCGCATTCCATGGTGCCGATCCTTTTGCAGCGGCGCAACCGAACAGCCGGAATCTCAATTTCGATCGATGACCGATCGGTTGGTCGGTCCGCAACCGCTTCCGCAACTGCTAAGCAACGGCAGCAGCATTAGCGCAGCTAGAACATAAATTATGCTTTGGTTTTTCCTCTTCAGCAGCTTCTTGCGCGGCTTGTGACCGGTATAGGAGGCACGGAAAAACGGAAGCCACTAAAGCGCGCTGAATGTCAAAAAATATTTTTGCATTCCACTGGAAAGCGGGTCGGGAGGGAGGCTATTGGTAGCTGCCATAAATTAATCGTCAAATTTCGTACGAGCTCCCAAAGCTTTCGATTTGGGAATTTCCTCTCTGTCTCATCTTCTACTTTGCTGGACGGACCATTCTGATTCCCTTAGCGACGGCTAAACGATTGATTGATTGTGATGGTTTAGTTTTATGTTTTAGATATGATTATGCTCTAGGGAAAGGAAACAGCCGAAGAGAACCCTTAATTGATGATCAATTTGTTTTGTTACGTTTTGTTTTGGTCGGTGTCCCCTCCGCAGAGATGTTTTGCTTCGTTATCGGTTGTTTTAGCGCTGATTTTACAGATTTGTTTCACCAACATGGCGGTGGTGAGTACTTAAATTATTTTCTATTTATTTCTATAATTGATGTTGCAAGCATTGATAGTGAGCAATTGATGTACTACCCGGTTAGTACAGCTGCCACTGTCGACAACTTATTCAATCACCGAACGAACCTCAGTACACCCGAGAAAACGCGCCATTTTCTATTAATTCATTTATCCTGACAGCTACACTGTCAGTAATTAGCTAGAACTATTGCCCATTCCTGCCCATTTACATGCACCATCATTAGTCAACGGCATGCCGCTGCCTTGCTCCATAATTACGAGTCCAGTACACAGTCCAGCGTACACATACCTCCATACCGTATCCCCTTTAATGGGTGAGTGCAGCACAAAAACGCATCTGGTTCCGCAACCGGTCCGGAATCGAACGAACCAAAAGCTTAATTTTCCCACGCAAAACATAGCCACCGTCGCGCGCCACCGCCACCGATACCTGAGAGTGGTCTTGGCTGGAAATGGAAATCGAGGTGGAAAATCAGTGCCAGCGCACAACTGGTCCGGACGCCATCTCCGACGGACTTGCGCGCTTTAGCCGGCCAACCATGGTCAACCCTGGTGACTGCCAAAAATGAACTCTGCACCCTCGCTGCACATTCCGCTGGCGCCCTCGATTTGGGTGTTTGGCCGATCCGCTTGAACTAGTGCAAAGAGTTTAAGCTGAAATTCGCGTTTCTATTCCCCAAACCGTTTCGGTAAGAAATCCATCCGACCGGCACTGAAGGGAGGGACCAATTAGCCGTGCCGTTGCTACCATAGAAGGTCAAATCTCATTTGGTCTCATTACGCGATAAAAACCACCCGTAAATGTAGCAGTGTGTGCGTGTGTGTGTGAGGATCACGGCTGTACCGAACGGCTGTCCTCTCCGGCCGCGTAATGTATGCACCGGCGATTAAATTGTACAAATAATTTTAATTGACCGTTTCCCATGGAAACCGGTGACATTTTGTCATGTGTAGGACTCCATTCATGGGGAAAGGAAAATGCGAACCATTTTTGCCGTGGTGGTTGGTGATCCTCGATCGAGGATGTGGTAGTGTCGCTTATCACAACCACTAGACGAGTTGGGTATTTAGGCGAAGAACAACAAAACAACACGGATGGTAAATAAATAAAAAAACCATCGTCCATCTTCAACCCCCGGTACATGGGTACCGGTACACCATCTTGGTTACGGGGAAATGCAAAAGCGGACTCACTCCTACAAGACGTTCGCTCCTTGCCCGGGGTATTAATCATTCCCGTGTCTTTTTAATAGAGACATCGAGCTTTAATGACCACCGGTGTTGATAGTTGTTGCGTCTGCTGGACCGAAGTACTAACAGTGGGAAGGGTTTTTCCGATCGTTTTCGTCTTCTACTGGTGGTTGTTGTGCCGTGGAACGGTATTTGTGCATTTAACGCCATGTTGTAGATGTACGGCGTTAAGTACACGGACACTCACACACCGAGCAGTGCGTGTGTGCCCACGTAAGGAGATGTGATCTAATTTGAATTTTTAATTCCTACCACCATCGTACATAGCTCCGTAGATGGTGGCGAGCGCCTTCTGCGAAATGGCTGTGAGGAGGCTCGCAAATTATGAATGAAGCAAAGGGTAATATGGTGTCTGTAATGTATCTAGTATTTTTAAGAATTTATTTTATTATTTTTATGAGAGAAAATGATGAATATAATGTATCCAACAATGTAGGTAAGAGTAATGTTATAAATTCTTTCACAATTTGTCATCAAGAACCAATCATCTTGGTGGCGTGCGTGCGATGTGTGAAGTAATTCATACAATCAAGCAAGAATCCAACACATTTTCATACCATTTCTTCATGCGATGTTTCTTCAATTACAAACATCCGGAAGATGCTGACGAAGAAGAAGAAAGTTACCGGAATTCATTTAAGCAAAAAAAAATAAACAGTAATCGCCCTTGCGAGGATGCGTATGAGAGGTTCGCGCGTGTCTGCGTGCAATTTGATCGTGAACAAACAAAAAAAAAAAAAAACGCTACAAGAATTGGCACGCGGAATCTGCTGACCGGCGTGTTGGCTGATCGTTGCTTCCTTAGCATGCCCCGTTTTGTGATATGAGAAGGCGCGTGCTGAACGATGATGATGATTGTAATTTTATTAATGTATTCATATGTGAGAATCGTCTTAATTAAAAGACAATTAGAATACAGGTGGGGGCGCGCGTGTAGTAACGGGTAAGTGTGAAATCAGATCGATCAGAATGCATGTTCCGGTTCAGTATTTTGTCTCAAAAAAAAAAAACAAAAAAGGTATAAAAAAGTAGTTAACTTATTATAAAAAAAAAGATATTAGAGTATAGTTTGTGAGTGAAGCACCACAACGATGTATCTCCCGAGTTTGTAACCATTTTCCCACATTCCATTCGCTTTAGATCGAATAGTTGCCGCTCGACCACATTGACCGATACGCACCATTTGCTTTTTGGGATATAATATTGATACGGTTCGTATTTTTGTTGTTGTTGTGTCGTTTGAACACTCTCGGATCGGACCGCGAGATTGAAATCGATCGCATGCTGCCATAAAATTCGAAATTTTACATAAAATACTAAGTGTTTTATGAAGTTTTATTGATCGTAAACCCGTCCAGCGGAATGGACCATAAACAGAGTGCGTTTACAATAGTTTCCCCCTCTTTCCTTTCCTTTGAACAAAAAAGAGAGAGATAGAAGGAGAAAAGATCACTCGAAGATTAACCAAAGATCGGGTAGATCAGAGCTTTTCCTTCCAGCCGGAGCGCATTACGAACAAAAAAAGCAGTCAAATCTTAAATTTTGTGATGTTTCCTCGTCGTTGTTTACGTTGTGCGTCTAATCCGGGGAGTTATGTTTTAACGGGGATGCAAAAGCAGCGTCTCGCATCTATCCATCCATGTACCCCTTCGGTGACCTTTCACACTCACTCCCTGTCGTTTCGTACACTGATTGATAATTGGACGTTCGGCACGGAATGAATTTATTGAACCCCACCCGAAGGATTGGGGTTTTGAAGTTTCTAGAGGATGCTTTCTGTTGTCCGTCATTTGTTGATGTTTTCCCATCTGCCGGGAAATGGCTCCCTTTCCCAAATGGGACCGAGATGTTTCGATTTCATCTGGAGCGGATCATACTGGATCCCCTGCTCTAGCAACGTCTCGGAATGGTGGACCCGTTCGTGGCCTCCTTCAGGTCAATAAATCAAATCAACTTTATGGCGGCGATGATTTTCGGCAACCGATGATGAAACCGAAACCGGAGATCTTGCCCGGTGGGAATCGTTTCGCCAGCGAGATGGGAGCAAGATGGGGGGAAAGCTTAAAACCGTACAGCTTAATCGTAAAAATGGCGCTCAAATGATAGTGAGCGCAAAAGAAAAAAAACGGGTGAAGAAACAAATAATTAACATTATTTAATAGCCTCTGTAGCGTGGTTTGTGATGCGTGCAGTAAAGCAAAAATGTCATCTGTAGCGGTACGGTGCAATTCATCATCGTGTGCACGTGTGTCGTTTAAGAATAATCGTACCCATACGGCAGCACCGAACAAGCAATAAATCTGCAAAGGAAAACTCAGTTCCTCGGTCAGTTTTCGGGAGGTTGGGAGGTGATTGGTTGAAATTAATTCACGCACATTTAACGCATCACGACCCATTATGGAGCGTCGTGAAAGTGGATCGTCGTCGTCTTGTCGTGAACCTACACCACGGCAAGATCAGCTGACCGATCGTCCTCTCCCTCCCGGTGGGTCTAACAACCCTTACAACGCGGGGCTACAAAGTTTTATTGTACGCATCGTACCGGTTGTTCGTTCTCAGGCTAGCGGGAAAATCCAACAGGAGATCTGGGGAACGCAGCGCGAATCCCGAAAACGGGGCCTGCGAGAAATTAATTAAGTTATTTGGAGTAGCTTCACAGCTCCAAGAGGTTCCCGGCACGGCACCGGGAGCGAGACAGAGATACAAAAGGGAAATAAATATTTATCGATCCGTGGCACGCATCAAACATCCACACCGTGCCCACATATACGGGTCTACCGGGTTTGCTGTTGTTTGATGGTCTCCTCTTTTTGTGTGTTTGGTTTTATAGCTGGGCAAGCTCCGTTTTATGGCGTCCTCGTCCAACCGTCAACCCAGTGTTGCCGGTGGTCATTTCGTAAAAATTCGGCCCCTGAATGGGCGTTGGCTGGATGGTGAGCGATGGGATCGAAAAAGATTTTTTTTTGTGCAAAAGGCTCTGGGATTGGGATTTACGATAAGGCGGGAACCGCTTGCGGTGCAACAGCTGCAATCGATTGTAGAATTAAGGTGCAGTTTGGTACGAGGATCGAGGATGATCTTCATAAAGCAAATGAAGAAAAACAATCTAACAAATCGCACAAACAAATTGTGTTAATTGTTAACGCGGGGGAAGATTTGGCAAACAAACAACTCCCTTAAAAGTGCGCCACGTTCGTGAAAGGATACGACGGGTTGAATTGTGGACAGTACGTGCCAACGAAACGGTTCAACGTGATGCAAATATCCAAAACACCTTCGAAAAGGGCATGTACTGTAACGGTCGTGTTTTGGACTTTGGGAACAAACTGCTTGAGAACGTGGCATTAGAACAGTTGGGGGAAACACGTGACTCGATGGGTTTCAAAATTGAAAAAAAGAGAATCCCTCCCAGCTATCTGCTACTTGCAATGTGGAGCAAAATGGTAAAGTAAATGTAATGCTTAAATCTATATGCTAGTTCCCCGCAGAAACGAAACAACCCTTAAAACAAAATCATTTAAAGAAGAAAAAGCGCGGTGGATAAATATCACATTCCTTGCTGGAAAAACAAACCCCTTTTCCGTTTGGGAAAGAAAAGAAAAACCGAAAACATATTTATTGTTACAAGTTTTCCATTCCGGCGAAGGGGGGGTTTTTCCTCCTCCAACCCGGCCATTCGCGTACATTTTGCCAGTTGGTGTGCTTAATACGATGCTAATTAGCCGGCCCCGGGGATGGAAGTGCGTGTACAGGAGGTGAAAATTATTGCGGAACAGTACATACGCCAGGACGTCGTGCGTGGCAGTTGGTGTAAAATTAAAATGCTACACACTATTGGTGGAGGAATTTGCCTTTTTCTCCCCCTGTGTGGCTTAATGCCGTGTGGTCATACATTTATTAAATGGCACCATTGTGTACACATGTCCTTCGTGAGTTTCACTAAGTATTCTCTTTGATTTTGGTGTATTTTTAGCACAGTGTGGAAATGGTGTTTTCCCTTAACCGATCACTAGGCCATGCTGTGCGTATTACGTTGCGGAAAAAACAGGACAAAAATGGCCGCAGTATGGAGGAGGGAATATAAAGAGTTCCCGCTTACCGTTACAGTCATGGCTTTTCAAAACTTCCGGGTTGGTAAGAACACACACCGCCCCAGAATGTCCTTTCCAGGACGTTTTGATTAGCACCAGCGAACAGTTGGGAAAGTTCCACATCCATCCAGGTCGTTCCGTGCCGGCGTACAGAAGTTCTCGCTCATAAAGTGCTCAAGTGTGTGTGTGTGTGTGGGGCATTCGGGGTCGCGGATATGTTAGCTGTCCATCTTACCAAAACCCGTCGGAAGCTTGATGAGGTCCAACCCGCAAAACCGAAGAAATGGGGGAAGCGAAAGTCTTTGCACCCCTCTTCGGCTAATGAGCGGGTCCGCGCGTATACTAAACTTTTACTCGACAGACCACAAAACTGGTTCCTTCCCATTGCCGGAACTGCGTTCCTTGAACGTGTCAACTTTACACGCCTTCCTCTTCACCGCCCTTACGGCCTTGTGCATGGGCAACCTTAATATTTTACCCATTAGGATAAACGTGCCGTAGTGTAATTTGGGGACGCCCGAACGGTTGCTTTGGGGTTTGCGAAAAGTTAGCGAACGTACGGCACGGTACGGCCACACAGATAAAGAGTTTGTATATTTTAATTTGCCTTCTTGCTCCGCACACACACACACACGTATAGAGCAAACGGTCTTGTTCTAGTCTCAGCAAGGAGTTGACTTAAAAGGAACATGTGGTACGGGGTGCGAAAGGGCACTTGGGAACGGAAAGCTTGTTTTATGTTTCCGGGCAAGCGGTCCTGGTGGCAAGCGGTGTGGTGTACCGGGACCTTGGCCCAAGGAAATGTATTGTTAGAAACAAACGGCTACAATGGAACTCGGTATGCAAACCCACGGGCGCTTCTTTTGGGGTGTACCGGCGCACTGGCACCGACCCACGGTCCCCGACCCACTGGATGGAATTAAACGGCAAACGAGTAATTTGGTTAATATTTACACTCGCACCGTTCGTCGCATTCGGAAGAGCGCACCAACAGCAGCCGCAGCAGCAGGCCGGCTTCTAACGTGTTGGTAATTTTATGGGGTTTGCCTTATTGAACTGGGTGCAAATGGAAAAGGGCACAACGGTGGACTACTTCGGCTTTGGCACTACATTACACCCGCGTGGAGATGTTTTGTTTCACCTGAAGGTTGTACATTTGTTTGATTTTCATTTGGCGCGGCTACATTGTAACTTGTGTAGTTGTAAGCAGGTACATTGGTTGTTAGGTTGTTTTAAGGTTGAGGATTTCTACAACAATATATGTAAGAATTTTATGTTTTTTCTCTCATTTTACTTTAATTAATTACATTAACACGTTGCATATATTAATGACAAAGTTATAAAACAATGTTAAAACAAAAAAATTACCTTAATATAATTAGCATCAAACTAAGTAGTACAAAAAATAACTAATGCATAAGTATAACCCAAAAATAGTTAACAAATAAATTCGACAGAACATAATATCAGTTTAAAACAACAACACGAATAAGTACAGCTTTCATCTGGAACAGACACTCAATTAAAGTCTCTATAGAGCAGCTATCACTTTGAAATTCTGAGGGGGGTGACCTTTTGATACCTATTCTCAAAAGTGATGCTTAACTAAAAAATAGATATGTAAAAGAAAAAGAATTTTTGGCAATACCAACACAACACACTGATTCAGTAAAAAAATCCTCCAAACATAATAAATATAGAAATAGATAATATATGCACAAGGAAAAAGAAAAGGAAGCGGCTTGCTTGCCAAGCATATTGAACTCTAAAAAGTAATAGTCTAATAGCACCAAAAATTCAAACGAAATGCCCTCAAGTAAATTGCAAAAATAAATTGAAGATTATACATTAAAACCATTTGAGAACCGATGAAAAATTAATGCAGTTTATGATAGCTAATGATAAGATACTCCCTAGAGAAGATATACACATGATAAGTCTGGTAGGCGATACTTACAGTACAACATGTGATCGAACAATTAAAAATATCCAGCACAAGTTTATAACGTGCCCAAAAGTTGCAAAAAGGTAATAGAACAAACAGCTGCGACATAAATACTGAGACGATCAAATATAAACATTGAAAGCCTGATAAGACCTGATGGAATACAGATGCATGAAATATTGATAAACAAGTGGCGATAAAATTGTATACAAGATGTTATGCAATAAAAAAAGGAGTCTGTTAGTTTATAAAATAAGCGAAAATTTGTTTACATTTCTTTGAACTTAGTAATTTCATGAATATCTGGTAAAAAACAAATAATTAAGTCATAAACCAAAAAGTGAACTGATCCAATATTATAAGTCGTGTTTTCTCAATAATGTTTTGCAAATAATTACCTAGAAATTTCCCATACCCTGCATCTTTCTTTTTTTTTGTACTTTAACAAAATGGGTTGTATTTTAACGGCAGATTTTTGATGTATCTGTATTTTAAAGGAACACATAAAAGAAGATAATACTTCCATACTCCTATTCACAAGTGTACATTATTTTAATTTGTACTAGACGTTTAAGAGCATGTCCTTGAATGATAAACAAAACGACCTGGCCGTTCTTTATGAATAAAAAATAAAAAAAAATAATTAGGGATTTTATTTTGGGATCAAAATATGCTATTTAAGCATTCATCGTCAGTCTATTACTTTCAAACTTAAAATTTCCCAGTATAACATGTTAAAATCGTGAATATCAGATTATTTTATGTCTTATTTAACAATTTGACCAATTTTGTTTTTATTTCTTATTTATGAAGCACGGCCAGGTTGTATTGCAAGAATTTATTCATTGTAGAGCGGAACAGTACATCTTACAAACTGTACTCATAGTTTTAATTTTATACAAATAGTATAGATTAATTACAGTTATTTGGTTGGGAGACATTTCCTTCTTCCAACACAAAAATAAAACATCTTATCCCGGGTGAACTCAAAAGTAATTTTATTTAATTTTATTTATTTGTTATGTTATTGAACAACTCAAACCCGATTGGCTGCTACGAGTCTCTAAAGAATATTGTAAGAAAAAAAGTCACAACGTGTTTTTTCCTAATTGGTTTTTGCACAGTATTGAGTATAACATAATTAAAGACAAAACTACATTTGATAATTTTTAATAACGCTTTTTATTAACAGAAGAATGGACGGCTCATATATGTTAAAGGAATGTTTATGAATCTTTTAATTTTTGTTTCACATTTAGGATTGTTTTTTTTTGTTAGTTCATAAAGACTTAAAGTAAATGGACTTTGTTCGTCTCTGTTATTTTACTCTAACTTGAACACGCGTGCCAAACGGTACACTTTTGATTCAAACCTTCATGCAACAATCCCGAAAAAAGGCGAAAATTCCCTCCATGCGCATGCACTCCTTGCAGTTTCGCTCGGGCGAAATGAATCGGGGCGAATTTAGCGAAGACGCAGTTCGTTGGCGTTATCCTTGCTGCATTGAAGAACACCCCTAACAGATGGAAAGCTTCAAACCGTATTGCTTTTTGAAAATAGAAGTTGGCGCGTAAAAATAATTTTGTTTTTTTTCTATTTGAAAAATTCAAGAGATCGCGCGATCACTTCGCATCAAGTGGAAAAGTGCGTACGAGCGAGGGAACTGCATTTTAACACTAAAACACCCCAAAAAAAACGGAAAGTTTCGGGGTTGAACCATTCCAGCCACCGTTCCGGCGATAGCCACCGTTGCTCACATTAGCACATCGTTTGTGTTTCACACACATTCACAGGCACATATATGCGGTCCGTTATTTACGACCGGGCTGTGTGAAGTTGGTTCGGGATGCTCCCAGCGTTCAATCGAGTGCAGCGAACGAAAGTGGAAAGAAAGTACCGTCTTGGAGGTGTTTCTAAGCTAAAAACGCAGCAGTAGAAGCACATTAGGCTGTGAAGGAAGATAACAAAAAAGTGTCATGCATCATAAAGCATGCATTTTGGTGCTGCCCAACGCAGTGGGCAACGGTTCACCCTCCGTCGACACGCGGCCAAAACCTGGATCCTTTCCGGGGGAAGGAGAAAGAGTGTACCCGGTCATGGTTAGCCATCGGTAGCAATTGGATCTGCCGTGATGGAAAGCGTCACTACGAGAGGGTGTGTGTGTGTGTGTGGAGGGATAACATGGTTGAATTTTTTCGACCGTGTGTGTGTGTGTGTGTGGAGGGATAACATGGTTGAATTTTTTCGACCCACAACCGTAACCAGAGCCCGGTGTGGCCGGGGTTTTGTGTGTGCAGTTGCCGGGAGGACATGTTGCTTTTAAAATTTTCGGCTAGTAGTTGGGCGAAAGGAAGCGAGAAGTTTCCGGAGAGTGAAAATGTAAAATAAAAACCGAAGAACCATGTTAAAGCGTTCCTCCGGTGGGTGGAAATACTTCTGTGTTTGTGTGTGTGTGTGTGGATAATAAAAATGGAAAAAAGGAAAACTCAGTTTAGCTTGTTCTGGCCGCGACGTAGGGACGAGGGAAACGTGCAACGGAGCAGTCGAAACGATCCACATTTTGACAAACATATGAATTACGACCGAAAGGAGAACCGAAATTAATTACCGGAAGAAGGTGGATTTATTGCCGAAACCGAAGAGACGACACGACCCCGAACCAGAAGTCGCGTTACTTCAAGAAAAGGGAGGAGAGGAAAGGAGAAGGAATGGTGCGAGGCAGGTGGACAAACTCGTGGGACAGCGAAAATAAAGCGCGAAGATAGTGATAAACGCCGAAATGCAGTTTGTTTATCCGCACAGGTTGATCTTTTGCACCGAGCGTTTAATCTTAATGTTGTCCAAGATTAAACGTGGCTAAGGAATTGAAAAAAACACAGTATAGTAATTTTTAAAATGCAACTTGTACGTGTTTTATTGAGCAAAAATAAAACAGAAGATTTTTCAAAATACTCTTGGGTAACTAGATTGCACAGTTATAATGTACTAAACGAAAATGTCACTACAAACGTCAAAAGTGACATTCCAATGCATCTTGCTGTACAGATTGCTTAATTTTCTTTTTTTTTTCGCATTCCACCGTTTTTTTTGTGTGGGCTTTAATGTCAACCGAACCCATCAGCGTGGCTTTCCATTTCATCTCTTTTGCAAAAGCAGCGTAACAAATCCATTTCGATCCGCTATTCCACAATTATTGCACTTGCCACTGGCCGTGGTGGGGTGGGGTAGTGCACCGTACACCCGGTCCGGTGCGCAGCGGCACTTACATTGTGGCGGGAAGTCGAGAGCCGGCAGGTCTAAATGTTGCCTAATTTATGCATAATTATGCACCCCTTATGTGCACCGGATGGTTGTCTGGATGGAGAGAGAGAGAGCGGTGGTAGTTCTCGTTGGTTTTTCGGTTTTGTTCTGCGGTGTCATATGTTTATGAACTTGACGTTTGCGAACCCCTGCTGGTGGGGTGCACTGAGCGGAAACAATCGCCGAAGTCTGAGAAGGGGAGTGAGGGAAGAACTGTAAACAAATCAAAGAAAAAAATAAAACATTCCGATACGGGGAATAGGTGTAAAAATGCGAGATTATCATTAAAGTTTTTCAAGTTAATAGGGCAAAAGTTACTATAATATTAGTAGTAGCAGGAGTAAATTGCAATAAATTTATCGTTTATTTATATCATGTTTAGTCCTCGAGATACACTATTCTCGAAGAAATCGAATCGAAGAAATTGGAATTTGGCCTCAAGAGTTGAAAAACTGTACACAAAACACAAAAAGAACATTGTGAAGTTGTTAAAGGCATGATGACAGAAGTTACGATAATAAAAGAAATAACAGGAGTAAATTGCCATATATTTATAATGAAATTATTAAAACAGAATCTGGAATCAACAGAAGATAACATATGCAAAAAAAAACGAAAAAGAACATTCCGATTCGAGGAACAGATGGAAAAAATACGAAAACTTTACTAAAATTTGTAAAGTTAATGTGTTAAAACTTTCTATAGCATAAGCAGTAACAGGAGTGAATTGCCATAAATTATATTATACCTAACCGTAGAGATTCGGATGTTGGCACAATATCGTTGAAACTTCCATGTTTTAGTGTCTGATCTACTCAATACATTTCTCATTTCTGTTGACATTCCTTAAGACCAAATTAATAAAACTGAAAATCAAGATACTAGATAAAATTATCGTTAAACGACATTTTCATCCAATTTTTATTCTGTTCTGATGTACAACAGATACAAAAATTGATCTTACGTTTTTGATTATTTGATTCAGACCAATTTTTATCTTATCTTTACAGCTTTGAAATTGGTTTTGTAATTGAATTTGAATGAAAATTCTTCATTCTAAACTCATTAATCTTCAAACTATAAAATCCACCTATATACTAATTCACTTGTATCACTCAACTACTATAAAAAAGGGTTTCTCGCTTGGGCTACTCGTTCCCATGGCTTATTCATGCAACCTGAGTTTAAACAAAAAAAAAAACAAACCACCAAAACAGATGCACACATTACGGACCACCAGACCAGTTGAAAGAATTGCATCCACACAGCGGTTCCAGCTACCAGCGGTTGTCCGTTGCGCTACCGTGTGTTCCCAAATTTATGCTAATTCATATTTGGTGTGAAATGAGTTTGTTTTCATGCTGTTGTTGCTCTTTTTTGTGACTTGTCCACGGTGTCATGTTTCTCCCTTCGTTGGAAAATTTACCTGTAAGCGCCTTGCTTGTCGATCGTTTGGTGCGTAATAATGTGGGTAAAGTGTATGTGTGCGTTTTTTAGAGTGCTCAAAAACAAAAAGAGTAGAACATATCCAGGAACTGTAATACGAAAAAAAACCCTATCACAAAAAAGCTTGAGCAATAGTGTTCCCATGATGGATGGCATACGGTACGGTGGGGTGGTGGCACTTGAACGAATGGGTGAGTTTTGTTTTGTTTTTACGAAAAACCTCCCGCATAGTTTATCGGTCTGTCGAAAAACTGTGTAACGTGTACTGGGGTCGGTGTCTTTTGGGCTTCGGTTGTGAGGTTTTTCTGTCATCGTCGCGAATATCGTTTGTGGAAGGTGAGGGTGCGTGAGGCTCACTGCCCTTGGGAACGGTCGGAGAACGACGAGGTGGAAAGCGGTAATAGATACAAATAAACAAATAAACGAACAAACAAACTATTTCTCCTTCTTTCCGGTCCTGGTGCCACGAGGTTTGGGGTTTGGCGAGTGGCTAGGCGACCCGCAGACTGAATTGACGACATTTTATGACTTTTCCGACTGCACGCGTGCAATATCTTGTAAAAAGGTGCGTGGGGCCTTTGTTGGGGTCGATTTTGATGACGGTATAGGAAACTCGAAGGCATTTGATGGTGGTTAACACTGCACGGGGAGATTTGCTCAGTTATAAAGAGCTTTGTTTCAGGGAGGATAAGTACAAGAGCTACTTAGAAGGTAAATTGAAATAAAGTTATTTTTTTTTAAAAGATCGTATAAGAAATTTATTTCTAAAGAAAATGAAGAGGAAAATGTGAGAAAAAAATGATTTAGTTGACTACATCGAAACAGGTTTGTCTACGTGTACAAACGACTCTTTTCAATTTAGTTCTATTCTCTACGATTAGGCTTACTTAGAACTACTGGACAACACTAGAACTACCGGACCAGTCATATTGACTGGTCTGGTACATTTCAATCACATTTGTTCAATCACATTTGTTTCTTAACGTTAAACAATTGGCTAAAGTCTGAATTAATGCCCCCCATTAATGACCATTTGACGGACGAATTTGGTAAACCCAGAAGACAAATTTAAATTCTTGTGGTCTTATTTATTTTATAAAATTGAAAATTATTTCATTTTATTTTAAATTATATACCATATTATGCAATTATATGTACTAAATGGATATTAAAATAATTCAAAAAAGTTTAAAATAATTACTATATAATTATTTCATTTATTATCAATGAATATTATACTACATTTTAGCATTTGTATGCCGGTTCCGGTCAAACTTTGTAAAAGAGGTGAATTATTGTTTTGAAATTCAACCACAACTAACTGAGTGCCGGAACGGTGTTCCTATTTTTGTCACTTTGGCATTAATTCAGACTTTAACTAAACCTATTTCTACCTATTTGAATGCATGACTTTTACACATCCAATGAATTGGTAACTTTTAAGAGTTCCGAAAAAAGATCTTCTATGTAATAATAAAACATAATTATGGCATGACCAATTTTACCAATTTTCGAATGATAAACAGCGTGGTTCTTCGTTAAATATATTAGAAAAATGTGCATGTTGATCATAAATAAACACAGTATTGTGTCTACTTTAAAATAACAGAAAAAATGTTTTACAGTTTGAGTCACTTTCATTATTTTACTGCAAACACAGCATGGTTGCCTATCAGATCAATCAAAGTCTCAACTCCTAAAACAAATATTAAAATAACAGGCTCATTTAAAAAATTTTTGAATAAGCGGCAGAATCGCACTCGTCAAAATCTCGGTAGTTCTAGTGTTAAGTGTGCCTCACCATACGCCTCTATGCAACACTTTTACACGTTTTGGAACTCGCGATAGGCAAATTGCAAACTGCAGTCTGTCCACTGTAGGAATCGTTCCACCGAAAAAAAGCTCCAAAAAAGCAAAAACTTAGAAACAAACCATGTCACCAGCACCACCATTTCCACTATCTTTCCTGCTCCCGACCGCCTGCAACCAGTGCGAAGGAGTCAGTTCATTATTTTAATGTCTCTTTCGGCTGGTAGCTTATTTAATGCCATCGCGGTAACGGTTGGCCATTTATCTCGGCAACACTACGCCGCACATTTCGTCCAGCGGGCGCGCATTCTTTGGCTGGTTGACGACATAATTTGCAGTAGCCGTCCAGATGCGCATAAACCGAGGGGGTATCCGTATGCAGATGAGTCGTAGAGGGTAGATTAATTTGACGCAACCGTTCTAATGTGTGGATCGGAACACCGTGTCGTCAAAAAATCGAAATGTTACGGAATTAGTTTTGTTTCTGGCTGGTTTGTTTTTTTCTGTTCTAAAACCTCTCCGTTTAATGGTGTGTGGTAGTCGAAAAAGAAGGATCTGGTCGAAGAACATCAGGGGAGAAACCAATAAAGCGAATTACCCAGCCAAAGGAACGATATAAATCGATTTTCGATGTTTGCTTGCAACTGTGCGGATTGTTATGCTGATTCATACAACCTTCCTACGCTTTCCCGTTTCCCTGTGGTCATTCGCTTCCCATCCACCATCCGGAAGTCGCTTAAAGTCGCCGAAGAGCGTCCGCGAATTAGGTGATAAATGGTACAGATCAAGGGACACAAGGGATTTCGCTGCAAGGTGGAACCTAACGTCTGGACGGGTGTCTGGCAGGGTGTTTTTTGTGTGTGTCTTCGTTTCGTTCCACATTTCCGTGCGTGTCCGTGTATTTTCGGTACGTTTCGAGCTGCTCAAGATTTATGCATAAAGTTTAAGATAATTTTATAGAGGTCTCCATCGTTCGGATCGCTCATCCCTTCGCACTTTAAAAACCCCCACGCGCAGCAAGATTGCAGCTGAAATTCCTCCTTTTTTTTGGGTTTGGTTTGGTAATCTGTTTCACCAGTAGCCGTCCACCGTTCTTCTAAAAAGGGGGGCACGTCTTTATGGGATGGCTTTAAGGTCGAAGGCGCACCAGGTTGGCCATCTAGGGACGAACGCGATGCGTACGGTTGCAAACGTCTCATTGATGAGGATCATTATAGAGTCTCGAGGTGTTTTGGTGTGTGTCTGTGTGTGTGGCGTGGCGTGGCTCGAGGACAGGATAATGATGCAAGCCCACAACCGCAAAAGAGGTGGTTGGAGATGGCAGGTAGAATTTGGCAAGAATGTGACACGCTGCATCGGAAGGTTTTCTGTTTGGAAAGTTTCTCAATTAAATGAGACATTTTGGGTGTGTGAGGGTGGGGAGGCGGTTTTTTGTGTGATGTTGTTGCTGCTGTTACTGCAAATATTTGCTGTCGCCGTTTCGTGAGTTGTTATTTCTGTTCTGTGCATTTGTGCACACGGGGGTGGGCTAGTGGGGGCCTGGGGGGGTTTTGGTGTTGAACAAATGGATCTGAACGGGTTCCATTGAGCAGATTATCCATCCGCTTGTTGTGTGTCATCGTGCAGGTGTTTTTTTTTTTTTTACTCTGTTCTCGGTGGATTAACACGTTTCATGTTGCTGTGGGTGTCCGTGAATGCTTGAATACTATATTTTTACTCCCGATTCTATCATCCTTCTGGTTCATTTAAGCAGGAAAAGTGAGTGAACGATTGCACAAAACTTGCATGCGATTTGCGTACGTATACCGTACTGTGATAGTATGTGCAGGATCTGATAATAATACTTGACTATTGTTTGTGAAGCAATTTCCCATCGGGAATGATATCCTACTGGGAGTTGTCAATACTATTGATTTTGATTAATTGTTACTTTTGATGTAAATATTGTTATTTTCTATCCGTATAAATAGTATGAGACATTGTGGTGTAAATTGAGCAAGCAGGAGGACATTACGCTTTTGAAAAAGGTATTTATAATATAAGTTATACAACATACAGTGTAAATAAAACATACAAATTTCGCTTCGATTTTCACTGGTAAAACGGGAAAAAAAGAACAATTCACAATAAATAGTACCTCAGTTTATATCTGTAGTATTTGCAGAAAATTTTTAAAACTAAACTTTTGTAAAATTCCCCTCCCTTCTGTGTAATAATGACACATTAGTATTTATTCTCGAAATAGTTCTGAGCAAAAACAATTTTTTTAAATTTTTTGTTACTTTATTTCACTGTTTCGGAATTTAACCGTACTGACAATTTCATTTTATTTTCATAGAAAATGGATACCCATATTTCAAGCTCGATTGCGAGAAATCGTTTATTTTAGAAAGAATACAGCATTGATTAAAATCACCAACAGCTGGGCTGTCCGAAAACCCCTGCACCGCTTTGGTCAACCCTGTAAAATGTCAACATCGCGTAGAGCGGGAAAGCAACAGCACAGGCACGAACGTGGTTGTCCCTTTCCGCGGTACCGAGGGCGTGGCTAACGAGTTTGAAATGGAGGGCGAAATCTACCCGACAGTCAGTCTCAGTTTTACTCTCGAAGCGATTGCACGCGGGCAGTTCGTGCGTACACGAATCTTTATTCATTTCGTGCATCATCATTGGCGCCGTGTGACACACTCTGTCTCTGCACAACGCACAGCTCGGTCGTATCGCAAAACCCGTACGCAAAAGGGCTTCGCGCCATTGTTTAGCAAAATTATCCGAACGGGGCCGTAATCGGGCGTGCGTGCGTTCTGTTAGGCGTTCGCGAATTTACAAAATCCGGCTAAAGCGAGATTTAGTCGGTCGGTTGTGAGATAAACCAACAACACGGGTGGAAGAAAAAAGAGGAAGCATGCAAATTTAAAGTTCCAAGTGATAGGCAAACGCGGGGAAGCAATAGCAGATAGAGAAAAGTGTGAACTTGTGCGGTGTGAGTGATACTTCTTTTGGGGGCGCAAAAAAGTCCGCGGCGAAGTCAACCCCGATCAGCCGGTTGTTTTGTTGTTTTTTTTCTGTTGTTGTATTCATTCTACCGATGTTGATCTTCACCGATGTGCGGCTAACGTGTGCGGGCCCTGCCCAACAGGCGTATGTTTACGCTAAGCGAAACGCGATCTGCGATCGATGCCGATGAGCGGTACACCCTTCTAGCCGTGCATTGACGCCTGGCCACAAATGATTGGCCGGAAGAAAAGGCATCTCCGGGACGTGGGTCGAATGCAATCGGAAGCTGCCGGGGTGCGTGCAAACGGCGCAAACATCTTCACCACAGTCAGAGACCATCGGCGGCGTACGTGTGCTCCGTAACGGCACGAAGTGTAATTAATTTGAATAATCTACCGAAACTCCGACCCGATGCACGGTGAGCATCGGCAGTGGTGCTGTGGCACGATATATAAGCATACAACAACACACAGAAAAAAAATTGGCCCCCGCTAGGACGATCCCAACCAGATCGGGGAGCGAGCGAGATAGCGCGCAAAAACACCACGGCCTTACGGAAAAAAGTCAACACAACACACCACACACGGTACAGTGGTGAACTTCGGTCCCGATTTGATTGAGCCACCAGGTGTAGAGGCCGCATTATTAAAAGTGCTTTTTGTGTGGTTTTCATATTAACGCAAACTTCCGCTCTGTTTTGCGATCAAGCTCAGGATCGATCGGTCCAGTAAGCTCAAGTCGGCTTCGGTGTTTTTCGTTTGTTGTGTTGGCTCCTTGCATCATTACAAGAAGAACACGTATACACACGGGCGTATCGGTTTTTGCACGCCAATTGCCGACACCACACCAACAACAGCAACTAGCAGCGGAATTAGAAAACGTTTACCGGGAGCCGGAGCAACCAGCAGCAGCATCCGTATGCGTGTATTTGAGTAATCGAGTAACGAGTGTAAAGTGGTGAATGGTGAATGTATCGAGCGCGTAAAGCGATCAAGTGTTGTGGTAGTTTGCGTTTTTCTTTTTCGGCAAATTCGGGGGCAAATGTTGTGTCCTGTGCTTTATCGGTAATTAAACGCCACCAATTGTAACGCACCGAGTGAAATTACTACGTAAAGTTCTGCCGTCAAACGTCAACGACAAACGGTGCAGCACTGACAAGCGCGTTATAGTAGACATGCGTAGTGTGTGAGTAGTCGTGAAGCCATCGTAGTAGGCCGGAGCGAAACAAGTGAGCTCGGGGCTGTCAAAAAAAGAAAGAGAAAACCCGGGCGGTTTATTTTTGGGCCACCAGTAAAGTTTGACGCTCGTTCAGGATTTGATCGTATTGGTTTTGTTTGTTGCGTTTCGTTTCGTTTTGTTTACACGTTGTGTTTTGGAAGTTGCACACTGTTCGTGATCGTAGAAACGGGCTACCTTTTGATCTGACACTTGAGCCTGTGCGTGCGTGCGTACGAGTGTGTGAATGTGCGTGTAAACGAGGTGGCACAAGTGGTAGCCATCACGAAAGCGAAGGAAAAACGGCACAGGGCCTGCAGTTGAGCGGCAGTGTCCGGGCACGGGAAGATATACGGTGGTGCGGAGGTAGTAGTAGTAGCGAGCGAAGCGGGAGAAGGTGAAGGAGGAGGGCTCGTAGTGTTGCCCGGTTCCCGTAACGAAGAAACCATCGATCACCAAAGGATAAACGGTGGCGGCGGCGGCGTCGGCGGTGCCGGAGGCCTCGGCATTGATGTTGGCTGGAATCCGTTCGCGTGGAAGATAGGAAAAGTGAGCCCAAATTTGGAGCCCTACCCCGCCAGCGTGGAAGGGCTGAGCAGCCCGCGGGCGGTGGGGATGGCCGCCACCGCGTACATCTCGCCCGGTGCCGAGCTGGACATGGCGCTGGGCGGTAGCGGTGGCGGTGGAGGCGGGGGCGGCGGGGGCGGCTACCATCATACCTCCTCGCCGCGCAGTGCGGCCGATGCGAACGAGATGAAGTACATGCATCACCACCATCACCACCATCATCAGTCGGCGGCGGCGGCAGCGGCAGTGGCGGCCGCCGCCACCCACCACCATGCGGCCGGGCTGACCGTACCGTCGAGCCCGTCGCCCAACCCGGCCGGTCTTGGGTCGGTGACGGGCGGGCTCAGTGGGACGCCCTGGGGCGCGTTGCAACCAAATGACCCGTGGACGCTGCACGTCGCCCACTCGCATCCTGCCCATTCGCACCCGCACGCCCATCCGCATCCGGCGGACGTGAAGCAGGAGATGCACCTGAGCCAGCAAGCCCGCCAACAAGCCGGTGGCGGTCCGGGCGGTGGAGGCGGCGGCGGCGGCGGAGGAGGAGGAGGAGGCGGTGGAGGCGGTGGGATGACTGGGGAGGCGGCGGCGGCGGAGGAGGAGGAGGAGGCGGTGGAGGCGGTGGGATGACTTCGCCGCACGGATGGCATGCACCGGTGCATGCTGGGGCGCATTATGCCACCGGCACCGGATCGCCGCTCCAGTACCATCCGGCCATGAACGGTATGCTGCACCATCCGGCCTCCCATCATCATCATCCCGCGCATCACCAAAGTGCGGCGGCCGCAACGCCGTCGCTGCATCCCTCGTTGCGGGGCGAATCGCCCCAGTTGCACCTGCCGCCCCATCACCACCATCACCACCACCACCATCACCTGCAAGGCGACCGGGACGTGAGCGCGGGCGAGGAGGACACGCCGACGTCCGACGATCTGGAAGCGTTCGCGAAGCAGTTCAAGCAGCGCCGGATCAAGCTGGGCTTCACGCAGGCGGACGTCGGGTTGGCGCTCGGCACACTGTACGGGAACGTGTTCTCCCAGACGACGATCTGCCGGTTCGAGGCGTTACAGCTGAGCTTCAAAAACATGTGCAAGTTGAAACCGCTGCTGCAGAAGTGGCTGGAGGAGGCGGACTCGACGACCGGTTCGCCGACCAGCATCGACAAGATAGCGGCCCAGGGCCGGAAGCGGAAAAAGCGCACCAGCATCGAGGTGTCGGTGAAGGGGGCGCTCGAGCAGCACTTCCACAAGCAGCCGAAACCGTCGGCCCAGGAGATCTCGTCCCTAGCGGACAGCCTGCAGCTGGAGAAGGAGGTGGTGCGGGTGTGGTTCTGCAACCGGCGGCAGAAGGAGAAGCGGATGACGCCCCCGAACACGATGGGCGGCGACATGATGGACGGGATGCCACCCGGCCATATGGGGCACGGTGGCCATCACGGGGGCCACGGCGGGTACCATCCGCACCACGACATGCACGGCAGTCCGATGGGTGCGCACAGTCACAGCCACAGCCCGCCGATGCTGAGCCCGCAGGGTATGGGCGCGACCGTCGGTGGCCACCATCAGCTGGCGGCCCACTAGCAATCAGAGCACCAGGAGTCCACGGCGGCTCAGGCGGCCCAGGCGGCGGCTGCGGCACAGGTGGCGGCACAGGCGGCCTTCTTCACGCCGATACACCACCCGCACGCGCACCACCACCACCACCATCACCCGCATGCCTACCACCATCCGCACGCACACCATCCGCATCATGGGGCGGCTGCAGCGGCCGCCGCCGCAGCAGCTGCCGCCGCAGCAGCCGCTGCCGCCATGGTCGGTGGCCACGGTGTGTACGGAACCGCGTCCGCAGGAGGAACGAGTGGTGCGGCCGGGGAGCAGGGAAGCAGCACGCAAGTGTCCCTTTCGTCCGCGTCGCCGCCCGCTTCGTCCGGATCGTCGGCCGCTCCGGCGACCGTATCCGGCGAGGGAGCTGGCCAGCAGCCACCTTCACAGTCATCCTCAGTACCGGCAACGTCGTCGTCTTCACCTGCCCCAACGAGCTCGTCCTCGTCTGCTTCGTCTACGCTGGCCGCACAAATGTACATAGACCATCAGCGAAGTCAGCAGCAGCAGCAGCAACAGCAGCAACACCAGCAGCAGCAACAGCAGCAACAGCAGCAGCAACAACAACATGCTCAAGCTCATCATCAGCAGCAGCTGCATACGAGACGACTCTTGCAGGAATGGACTCTGCAGTTCGGACCAACCGGAACAGCAACTGGTGCACGTTACATTTAGATGGATTAACATCGAAAAATATACACAGAGAGAGAAAGAGAGAAAGAGGGAGAGTTAAAGAAAAACACACCCACACAAAACACAGGATACGAAAGCCGTCAGGAATGTGTGATGTTCCGCAACAACGAAATGAAGGAACTCACACACTTTGGCGGGAGCTTACGGTTAGGGTAGAACGTACATATATATATTATAAATATTAAAACAAACCTAGGTATGTTAAGTAGCTAAGAGGCAGCCGGGAGTGTCCCTCCGAATGCGTCACGACCCCGCACACCACAAGTTACGAGGATGCGTCTAGATGATCTGCATGCGTACGATCGCATGATACCCGGGATAAGCGTGAAGCGAACCAAATCACAGTGTTGAGTGACAGCTACTATTCGAGTAGTTTGTTCGGGTTTCCATCGTGTGTGTGTGCGTGTGTGTTAGTGCGCGAGTTCTCGAGATCGAATTGTACATACTAAATGGGACAGGGTGGTTCATTGAACTAAGCAGGGGGTGTCGAATTAAGTGTAAAAAAACGGAAAAAGAAACAGGACACGACGATAGGACACTCACGGTTGTAACGCACTAGTGTAACGGTTGTGTAGTAACGCGTGCAGCATTAAAGACAAAGAAAATGACACTCCAGCAATAGGAGCAAAAACGGGGGGGTTCTAAGGGGCTAAGAAAGCTGCGACCTTTTTTTTTCGTTCGTTCGGTTTAGTGTGTAAGTGCGTAATTATTGTTCGGTAAAATTTGTGCATCGGAAAAGATTTATTAAAAAAAACACAGCTTCAACACCCCGGTCGTGGAAAGATATTTTTTCCGCGCCCGGTACAAGTTGCTGAAGTGGAACTGAAAAAAACACAAACAACCACCGGAGTAGTACAGGATTTGATTGAGTTTCTTCCGTTTTTGGTTTTGCCTTTGTTTTCCTCTTGGCGGTTAGTATGGTGGTGAGGTTCTTCCAGGTTGTTACAGGAACGTTCTGGTGAATAATGCAAAACGTTCGGTGCGCTTTAAATGTCCGAAATATTCCATTTTCCAAGATGAGTGCTGTGTGTGATCGTCGTTGGTGCTAAAAAGTTTGGTTTTCGTGAATTTTCCACCCTTCATTTCCTTTTCGACTGTGTGTTTGTGTGTGTGTTCTACGAGTGGCCCGAGACTTTCTGCAAAACGACACCCGCATTACGATAATTTCACAGAAAAAAACGCTCAAGTAAGTAAGGTGACAAAAAAACAAGCGTTAAAAAGAAGGGGGAGATCGTTTTTCCTTCGATTGTGTTGTGTGACTCCACGGCTGGTGATCTCCCCGTGAGAAATGCCGTCGGGTTCGATGTGCCGTCGGCAAAAAACTCTTGTCAGTCGCCGTTGTGGCTGTGTGTGTGTGAAGCGAATTGTAATTCGCATTGTGACACTGTGAAGTTCAGTTTATTTAAAAAAAGGAGCTAATTTTTCGGTTTTTACAAGGTTTTTATTTTTACTCACATAAGCAACCGACCTTATATCGGTCGGTTGCGTCTTTGAGCTTTGAGTCAGGGTAGAAAAGTGTTCCGTTTTGTCGTTACCGCTTTCGGTAATTGTTACATTTGTTTTGCTGTCTGGTTGTTTGATAGCAATTTGCTGTGGGGAAATTCCCCGGTGGATTTTCCGTGCAATAAGGACCGGCCGGATCCTGGCACACTCCGTGCATGATCTGGATCTTGGATGGGTCCATCCAGGGAACGGAAATTCCGTAATTGCTGTTGGCAAAGATCGCTCAAAGTCGAATATGGCACAGCAGCTCTTACTACCCCCGGCGGTGGTCGGGTATTGCGGGTGCAGTTGTCCCTATTTTTCGTGGGGTTTTCCAGCAGCCGCCGCGGGTTCGCTGGTACTTTCCTTCCCCTGTTCGGCTTTTGATCCTTAACCCAAAAACCAAAAAAACAAGAGGCTATTTGTTTTGTGTCTGTGTGCGTAGCATCAACTTTGCCTTTCGGGGACGGTTTTGTTCCGTGATGCGATTAGCAGGGAAGGTGGATTTTCATGATGCGATTGCCTCCGAACGATGATCTTTAAGCTTCTAAACTCTTCCAAGAAAGAAAACACAAACGGCTCAATTTACCTACTGCCAAGGATTCGCCACACGTGAGAAGTTGAAAGCGTTCAAAACCCAGAAGCTGTTTCGCGTTAAAAAGGGCTAAAATCGGAAGGATGTGCGAAACACATTAAACACCAAATCGTAAAGAAGTTGAATGAGTTTTGGGAAGCTGTTAAAACGATTTTTTTCTCTTAGAGAGAGACAGGAAGAGAGAACGAAATTCAACCCCATTAGCCAGCTAAATGATAGCCTGCCAATTGATTCATGTTGATGTTGATTTATCGATTCGACTCTTCTGTTTCGTGTTTCGAGCGAGACGAAAGCTTCATTAAACGAACTTCCCAAAACATTCTGTTTGTTTTTTTAACGTTTTTTTCTTCATTCTTTCACGACCATTGAATAAAAATTGAGGTTCCGAAACGTATTGACACAGGGTAATCATTTAGTGCAATAAGAAAATTAGACGGAAAAACTTGTGCGAAAGCTCCAGACCAACGGGCCCACCAAACGGCAAGCTCTGATACCTTCCTTTTCTGCATCTTTTTCTTCGCGTTCTTCTTCTTGTTATGTAATGTGTAGTAATGCAGAACCATGATGCAGTTGAGAAACAAAAAAAAAAAATACGCACAAAAAAGACGATAACGATCGCGCGTCTCGCAATATTGGATGCTGCGAATATGCGGAGATGGGAATCGATTTCGAGAACTTCACGCCAGAACACACTCATACACACGCGTGTGGTTACTGGCAATACGAAACCATTGATAGGCGGATCGAACTGGGAAGCATTAAACAAACTCCCCCTCCCCCCAACAAAAATCATCACACGTCGGAGGATTTATTGCAAAACAAAACGAGAGAGAGAGAGAGAGAGAGAGAGAGAGAGAGAGAGAGAGAGAGAACAAGATGGGAAAATACTAGAAACCTTAACAACATAGATCAATCCCACGCAGAAGATGAGATGCGACACAGTCATAACGAATGAATACAAGGATATTAAACGTAATAAGGACAGTAGTAGTATTTGGTGTGAGTGTGTGTGTGTGACGAAGTAGTAAAAATCGGAAAACCGGTACTGTACCATAGTAGTACGATCGCGGGATCGAAAAAGACAAAAACAAAAAAAAACAAAAGAAAGAAGAAACATACAAAAGAAATGGGAAACACACGAGACAACAAAAAGGGTATAAGTACATTACATACTAAATCGAATACAACACACAAATACATGCATATACCGTTAAGCGTTAAGTGTAGAATGAATATGAACCCTTCTAGTGTAACACGGTTTTTTTTTCTTTCGTTGGCACACCCTGGATGCCCGGTTGCAGGAACGTTAATGAAACCTAAGTCCTAAGCAAAAAGCCCCTTCTATACCCTAAATAGGCGTAGGGAGAGAGAGAGAGTAAAGAAAGCGCAAAACAAAAAAAAACACGGAAAAAAGCACACGGTCCCAATCCCCAGACAAAAATTGCGTTAATCAAAGTGTACATAAGTGTAGAAAAGTATGAATGAATCGAAGCGGTAGCAAAAAAACATTTCCCCCCTCCTCCCTCCCCCTTAATCCCCCCTCACCCTAATTGGGCGCAAAACGTATAAGAATACATACAAATAATCTATTGCAGAAAATATAAAAAAGTCAGAAAACATAAACCGTCTCCGTTTGTTTTTTTTTCTCTACTTTGATTTGTTGATGTAGTTAACTTGTTTGTTTGTTTCATTTGTGTTGTACTGTCCGGTTCAATTGTTTGACGTTGAGCTTTTAATTGTTTAGTAAATTTTCGTGCGTTGTTTCTTCACCTTTTACCATGGCTTTGAGTGTTCCTGTTTTTATCTTCTTCCCTTTTCTACACTGGTTCCGGTTTCGCAAGCGCTTGGTTTATCAAATCAAAAATAAGTTAATATTTAATTGCGTTCGCTGAGCTTGGATCAAGCTGAAGGGTTGATAATCAAAACGAAAAAAAAAAAAACCGTTTGGAAAGAAATGCGTGACACCTGGGGAATGCACGTCGATGCGGAGCAGTTTATGCTCGGAAAAAACGTGCTTAACGTGATAGGATGGAACGTTGGTGGTTGGTGCTTATGTTTAATGTGAACAAAATGCTTAAAAATAACCAGTTGAACGAGTGATAGTGCAACTACTAAATAGCTACAGCAAATAGGCACAAGCAAAGCGATCCCGGGCAAAGATTTTCGTTTCGTTTCGTACGTTTTTCAAAATGCGTTTTTAAGCAATGGATAACAGGGATTGTACCGGCAAGGAGATGGATGGTTAGAATTGAACTCCGAAACTGCATAACAAACACGCCGAACAAAAAAAAACAAAGCACCAACACGAAACACACCCGTGCACAGTAGCATCAGCAGCATGGATGGGTAACAAATGGGTAACGAAAGCATTGCACAAAATCGAACAATGTTGTGAAAGCATAAGAAATATTACCCTTAAAAACAATACAAAAAAAAGTAAAGCAACATACGCAGCAACGAGACGCGAAACACAGAAAAAAGAAAAACTAAACCACAAGCACAGAAAAGAGGAGAAAAAAACACACACAGAAAGAGAAGAGAGCAAAACAGAAAACAACAAACCCAAAAAAGGATAAGGAAACACAAGTACTAAGCTAAGTAATTAATTATTAGAGTTATTCTATTATAATAATTATATACGAGCAAACTGGCAAGAAATAAGAAAAAGAAAAACCAATTTTATTAAAATATTTATGATGAAAACACAGCAAAAAAAAGAAACAAACAACCAATACACCTTCCTGCGGTGCTTTTTTTGGCGTTTGCCATTCGAATGTGTTTCGAATGGTTGACGGGGGGGTTTTTTTGTTGTTGAGAAATTGGCGTAAAACTGGGAGGAAAGGACATTCAGGAGCTTTCGCGTTTGCTTCGTGGGTTGCACCAAAAGGGCAGGCAGACGAAACCAAATCGTTGTCGACGTGAAGCTTCCGTTTGTATCGTGTTTTTTTCTCCCTTCTCCCGACGGTGTGCGGTTTATTGTTTCGCCTGTCATCGTTTTGGGGTTTTTGGGCAGCGTTGGCCATGATTTTGCTAGGATTTTATATCGTCTGGAGTTTGACGTTTCGCTCGGCAAGGAGGCACCCGTTTTACGATGGTGCCGGCGCATTTCGTTCGTATCCGTGTGTTTGTGGCCTAGAATTGTATCGTTTTTTTTTCGTTCGCCTAGATTATGTTGTTTTTTGTGTGTGTTTTTGTTTCCAATTTTGGATCACTTTCGGGAGGCACTTTTCCAGCAAGAGAACAGTGTGAAACGGGCCGGGTGGTATCCCGCTGACGCGAATCACAAACACAGGCACAGGGAAAAAGGGAAAGCGCCATCGTCGTTGTTCCCGTCGTATGCGTGCATACGGTACGGGAAGTCACGCAGACTAACAGAACGCAAGCTTCCGGTGAACAGGTGTAGCAGCATCAAGGATACGGTTTTGCGGAAACAAATACCTCCATCCCGAGGACTGAACGTTTGAATGAGAGCGTACCTGGCAGCAGTGGTAGTGTGTGTGTGTGTACACCTACACCTCGGTAGCGATAAAAGGTAACTTTATTTTGTGTGCTGTTTTTGTTGAAGTTTCACATTTTCCGATTTGCGTACGGTGGAAGAGTTTCTGCGTCATGCTTCATCATTGTTGTTGGGGAGTTACCATGGAGACGAGACTCTGCGAATAGGCGCACGCTTGTTTGGCGTAGTGAGCGTATCCAGCGGTAGTAAACACCAGTGAAGGAGTGTACGTTTGTGTGGGTGTGTGCGTAACGAGGAGCTCAAAATTTGGCCCTGCTGTTTTCCGGCCTGCGTGACATCCAGGCCGATGAGCCGCCATTTGCACCATCACCCGTGGGGATGCTTTACTAAAAAGGATACAAACGAGGCGTTGGGTAAGTCGGTTTGTTGATGTTTTTTTTTGCTGGCCGCAGTAACTGAAACCGGGTGCTGTTTAGTTTTTCGTTACAATTTTGTTCCATTTCCGGTGTGGATCGTTGTTTTTTTGTGGGGGAATTATTTTGGCGCGCTTCCGGTCGCCATTAGGATGTCTTCGAAATTTCGGAAACTGAAAGGAAGCTGGGCACAAGTAACTTTAAGAACGCACGTTGTACAACTTTGTGGAAGAAAATATGGTGCATTGAATCAGAAGACATGTGAAGAGGTCACGGAGCGATAAGAAAATGGATTCCACGGTGGCTCTAGAACTCCGCAGTGAACAAAAATTGGAGAAATAAGCACACAACGGAACACGGTTGTAGTTGCAAATCTAGCAGTAGCAGCAAAGTTTCATCCTGAACATTGACTTCTCGTCCGTTAGCGTAATCGTATTTCTCTTCGATTTCTTAGCCATTCGCTGATGTGCTCGGTGTCTTCGAACATCATATCTCCGTGGCGTCGTCATCCTGTTCCTGGTGTTTGCTCCAGACCCGTGCTGCCTGCCTGTTTTGCGGGAAGTTCATCATTCGGAGGAAAAAAAAGTTCGCGAGGCAATGGCAATCGTCCCCGTGTGCCACCGTCGACGATGGCGACGTGCCATCGTAGATTCCTGTGTTTCGCATTTCAATTTTCACCAGCGTTTTGCTGCTGCTGTTGGTTCGAATGTCGAAGTCTGTGTCTGTGAGCGTTCCTCAGTTCCAATGGTTCGTTTCTGCCTGCCGTGGAATTGGGGGTTTTGCTGTCGTAGTCGCGCACAGCCACTAATGCTCGTCATTGTTGTCGAGGTTTTGCGATCAGCGCGATGAGCCGGTGGGGAGTGTTTCTTATTTCGTTTTTTTTCACCCCCTTTGTATCAGCAGCAGCCATCTTCCGACGCGCGACGGTTTGTGACAGCGAGAATGACGGCAGGATCCTAGACGGTTTGGCCATGTGCTAGAACAGAGCGTCCCTCACAACCCTCCCAACCCTTTTCATACTACTGCGTCCCGGTACAGGCAAGAGATGGCAAGATGACCGGTGCGATTAAACACGCACCACGTTCGAGCGGCTGGAACAAGCACATCCGCACAAATTTCCACACGATGTGACACAACTGGAATCCGACCGACCGTACCGAAGCCAACACGCCCGGGGATTGCACATTGTTAGATGACAGGAGGTCGTCGGGAAGTTGGGAAGGATTCGTGGCCTTCATCCTGGTTCCGCGCTATCAAACACATCGTGTCTCATTGGCATACCCTGGGACACATTTATCCACCTTTTGGGATGGTTCCGAGTAGCATGCGAATGTGGAAGTCTGTGCTGAGATGTGCGGGCATAAGCAGCTGAAATGCTGACGCTTCATACACACCTGGAACCCGGCGGAATCTTCGCTGTACGGTAGCGGATATAAACAACGTTCAGCGGTGCCTTTATAAAGGTAAGTAAAACTTAATTTCATACGACACACTTCCGATAGTATATCTCATCTTAGCAGCCATGTCAAAGCTGTCATATACTTACAAAGTGACAGATAGAATTTGTTTAGTTTTGGAGGAGGTTAAATTCAAGTTCTTCATTACACTATGTCATGAATGCTTATTTTGAAAGATGCTTAAATGCCAAAGCATAACTCAGTTTAAAACAGAGCTTCTTCGTGCTTTTCGCATCTACTTCTTCCCGTTCTTCTTGCCCTCCTGCACGGAGGAAATAAAATTCGAATTATTTTCATTGCACGGAACGCTCTTCCTTTCGCGTGGTGTCCATTGATGTCCCTGTCCGTGCTGGTTGATGAAAAGTACAAGCAACCAGAAACACCGCCACGAAAACGCTGCGCATCTGCAAAATGTCTTAATCGAGGCTTTAAAATCTTTATTCCACGTTTACGTTATGAGCGTGTCCGTTTCCGGAAGCGCACACGGTTGTGCGTTGGCGTTGGCAAACAGTCCCGGCCGTAATGCGGAGATGAAAGGACGTCTTCTTTTTTTGTGTTTCCCCCAACAACGGTGACACTGCCGTGGACAGTAATTCGCACACGCACAGATGTGGGGGCGTTAAAAAGACGCGCTTTACGCTCCGCGGTTCCCACACGCACGCATGTCCGCAGGAATGCAAAGGAAATGCCATTAAAGTTGTGCCCACCGTCCGTATGTGAGCGGCCGAACCTGTCCTGTTCGGCGCCATTTGTGTGGATTTTGGGCGGATGCTATTCGGTTGGGCAAAATTAAAACACACAAATCCACCAAAGGATCGGACGGGCGGATGGAATTGAAAGAAATTCCGTGCGAAAAGACGACTCGGGTAAAAGAAATGTATCGCTTAAAGTCCGATGGTCCAACGGTCGTTGAAAAATCTTGAGTGGCGTAGCATGGGATTAAGAGCATTCGGAGCGCGTTTTAATCCAGTTTCGCCAGATTGCCCGAACGTTCCCTGGACGAGGGCTTTGGTGTGAAGAAAGGTGGCATTAGGGTGAGATTTGTTTCAAAGACCACTGTCGTCGCTGATTGCTGCTGATTGTGTAGATGTTTTGTTTTTGTTTCGTTGGTGATATTCTGGAGTGAGGATAATGCTTCCTTGCTGTCTTGAGTGTCGTTCTTTAGCGTAGGCGATGCAGGAGGTGCAGAACCATTCCTGCTGGAATTGGGAGTTTTTTTGAGTTTTAATCAGTAGAAATATGTTTAGTAAATTGAGTGGAGGTACTGCAGTGGGAGAATGGACCGTATATTAATCATCAGCAATATCTAGGACAGTTTAAAAAATCGTGACCTTGTCAAAAGGCACGTTGGAGCTTTGGGTAGAATTTTTCGTGCCTGTTCGATCACGCTGAAAGATCTATCACGTGTTCCTGCTGTGCAAAGGCTCTGTGCAAAGGCCGTTCAATTTACACCAAAAAATCCTTCCGCCAAGCGCTCTCATCCACCACTGTGATGTTACGACCTTATCTCCGTCGTCCTGTGGAAGGTGAAGAACCGGGAATCGTGCGCACGAGCGTTAATGTACGGGCAGCACGCTTCTGCGGCTACCAGAGAAACAAGCAGAGAAGAAAAACAAAAATGCACCTTCCCAATGATACCCAGACACACTGACCCGGGAGATGGGAAGCTCATGAGAAACCCATGAGTGACATTGAAATTTTCGAGCTATTACACACCGAGCGCGCAAACCCTTATGTCTTAATCAATTCGTCGGAATCGGGCGCTAGTGTGAGCCGCGAGTTCATGTTCGGTGCGATAGGAATCGAGTGTGGTAGCGCCTGTCCATTCCCTTACGGAGGAGTCACTTTCGAATCTCCGCTGGGCCTGTACGACGTGGTATCCAAGGGGTGCATCCGGTGGAGAGCGAGCTCTGCACGGTTCTGTCGGGCGGGTGTTGGGCTTTTAGCACCGCGGAACAGCTTTCCGGGCCGAAAAATCGTTCAATGTCACGAACGATATAGCCTCGCATGACAATTATTTGGCGCTTCGGAGTAAACGAAATTAATGGCGCAATAAATAAAATTGGGCACGACGACGCGGAGGGAATTGCGCGTCAACAGAGGACAAGATAGTAACGCACGAGTAGGTTGTTGCTTTTCAAGGTGCATAAAGACATTTATGAAATGTAGGTAAAATAATTTGTTTTAATGTAAAAAATGTCTTTAAAAGAGTTCAAATTTTTAGCTCAAAAGTAGCCAGTTCATCGAACGCTTCTTTCAGCATGATCTCATCAGTTTGGCATGGCGGTTGCTCTGTACCACCTGCCTGAAATTGGGCGGAAATAGTTTAGATTAAGCGATGGTTGATGCGGTAGTGGAAGAATTGCACATCAGCACGGCATTTGATATTGGGGCTGTTTCCTTTTTTTGCGGCTTATTTTGCTGTCCCCGTTCTATACCAAAATGGAACCAGAAGAAAACTGAAGGTAAAACAGCTAAACAAAATTTGAAAAAGGCACATTCCAACTGTGGCCCAAGAGTTACTGGAGCAAACATATTCCCCACACGAGCTAATGCAGAGATAAAAGTGTACAGAAATGGGGAAAAGCAACAAAAAACAAAGGAAAATCCTTCATAAGCTGAGAATTGTACAAAGTTTTTAGGTAAGAAGTCAAACAACCACACGCGCAGAACACTGGTTGCTCCGGAGGTTAATAAAACAAACGGCTAGAGGGAAAGGCCCGGTTGATATCGTCCCGTTAATGAGCAATAAACTGGCAGTATTAATTGCGTACCCAAAAGAATGGACCCGTGCCAACCGATGGTCTCAGATGGACACGCACACACTCTTGCCAGCGACCAGTATCGGTTTACCAGCAAGGAAGGGTGAACCGACAGGGGGACGGTAACAAATATTTTGTCACAATAATTTTACGACTATCAAACGCCACAAAACAAATGTGTCCATAAAAAATGAAGGAAAGGAATGAAACGGAACGGATGGGTTTGTCCGGGTGGTTGGGTGGGTGGGTTTGGGACGTCCAGTCATTCTAAGCACGGTAAGAACCGAAAGCATCTTTTGCATAGCAGCCGTTGGGAGGTGGGGTTTGCGTTCCACAGGTGAATAGATAGAAATGTACGGATTTTACGACTAGAGAGAAAGGAAGAAAGATGCATACGGTTGGTGTGAGAAAGATTGTTTGATTCTTTCGTAACATTTTACAACGGTTCCACGTGGTGTGATGCTATGGAACTATAACTGTTGATACGCTTGATTGCAAAATGTTAAATTTAAGTAAAAAGACAAAAACGTCCTATTTTCTTGACCGAAGTTCATGAAGATTTGTTTTCCGCTGCTTCCACCTGTCCACATTGACCGTCACCCTTCGTTCCTTCCGAAAGGCATTCTTCAGGTCCTTCGATAGCAGCGGGCCAAGATTTAGTTGCTTCGCCCGGTTTCGTCTATCCCCTCCTTCCCTCCCTCAGTCCCTCATCGTGACCTAGAGTTCCGTGTGTTCCATCTTCAAAGCTCCGCGTTCGACCACGTAGCAACGAAACAAACGAAATATGGTCATAAATTTTCGGATAGGCTTGGGTGTAACCAGTTGATCAGGTTGTATTTTTGTATTATAGTGCTGTTCCTATTGTTGTTTCGAACGTTTTTTTTCTTTCTCGTCATACTTCTTTACTCTGTTCTGGGTGCTTGTTTTTTCGATTGCTTCTTCGTAGTGTTTTTTTTCCTTAAATTTTTCTTTTTTCTCCTCCAAACTTGAGACCTTATTCCCGTTCCCTTTGGGTTTTTTTTCTTCACTATGTTGCTTTCTGGTGTTGCTTTCAAACGACAAGCGGTTCCGGTTATGGGTTGACATTTTTTAAGGTTTTTTGTTGATGTTGTTTTTGCTAGACTAGTGAGTTAGTGCCGTTCCTAGGTTAGAATCGCGAGAAAAGCGATTCTCTTCTGATTGTCCAGCTAGCAAGAATGCTAGGGAATCGGAAAACACAGCATGGAAGTGGTACGAACATTTGTCCAAAAAACCTTGGACCACATTAAGGCGGGAGAATTTGAGTATGAGCAATGTTGAAGACGAATTGGAGGAATGATCCGTGAGATACATCTTCAAGGTTTGTTGAAGGTATTGGTATAATCACTGGCTGATTTTTTTTTAGTAAAATGACAAAATTCTATGATTCTTTGCAAACCCTTAGGAGTATAAGCAATGTTGAAGATGAATTTTTGGTATTCCATGCAATATATGTTCAAGGTATGTTGCAGGTATGTTGATACATTTCTACGATTCCTTGCAA
>KB663633.1:2107236-2153651 GCA_000349025.1 Anopheles minimus | reverse complement strand
TTCCGTGAAAAACATCATTGAGTCACGTTGCTTCTTTCAAATGGATGATCTTGGCATTAAAGTAATACCCGGCATTTGTGTAATAACCGGCTAATATTGGATAAAATAAATTTTCTAAATTGTCCGAGCCTCTGTCCAAAATGTTGGGACATCTTTAGTATAGGCAATACACAAGAGGACATTTTGGGATGATCCTTGAAATGCATCTTTAAGGCAAGTTGTTCTCTAGAAATGGAAGACATTCATATAAAGATATTGGCGTAATAACCGGCTGATTTTTTAGATCTGCGAGTCCCTGCTGAGGGGAATTCTAGACCCAATATAGTCCTGGTTTTCCCCATGCGCTTGAGATGCTACAATTAACAAACAACAACCATCCTCCAAGAAAGCAAAGGTTTGCCTTAAGTGGACAGTGTGTCAATTAAAAATTTCTTCTTCTACTTCTCCACAACTCACCCTCGGTAGAGTGGAAGGAGCAGCCGCGGCAGCAAAACAGCACCTGGACGCAACGCAATTCACGCGAGGACGGAGCGAAGCGGAGAATTGTAGCGGTCACAGACGCATACACAAACCCTTTCTACGGGTTCGGTTTTAGGAATGTTGAAAATTGATAGCGGCTATCCCGAAAATTTCGAAACTGATCATCACCCCGACCCGATCGTGCTTGCGCAAGCTGCCGAGACGGCGATAGGCGCAGAAACGGCGAGCGTAAAACGAACCGTAGCACGTAGCCGCAGCACGTTGCTGTTCGAAGACGTTTCGTCGTACCGTGGAACAGGTTTCATTTCACCCGTTCGCACCCGGCCCCGGCCGGTCCGTTTTCCTCGATCTATAATTTAACTTCAGTTTCGGTGGACTCTAGTGCCATCTTTTCTAGCCCCCCTCTGCCGGGTTCCTTTTTCCACCGCCGCGTTACTTTCTTCGGGCGTCTCGGTGTCGCAGCCGCAAACACCTGCCGCTTGGTGCGGCCTAACCCGTCCGCGGGGTTTTCGAGTTCGAACTCGTTCGGCACCGGTTGAACGATATATGGCGATATCGAAGCGTAAAAACTGTTCCACCGACCGAGCCGATCCGAGAAGGCTAATGGGGTCATAAGATGCTGATAAAGTTTTTCGTCCATCTGTTTGGTTGTGGCCGCGTGGGAAATCGGTACACCCGGTGGCTTTGGGGTGGCCGGTTTTTCGATGGCCGTTTCTGTGGCGGATGCGCGAGGACACATCTGATGACGTCGGTTTTTAATGTGTCGCTCGTGTGCAGTGACATGCGAGAGAAACACACACATGGATTTCGTAACTACGCGCCGCTTGTGCAATGGACAGAGGATGGCACCCTCTGCCGTTAGGCCATCGGTTTGGAACGGCGCATCAAAAACGCTATGCCGAAGGACATTTCTGATGGCAATAAATAGAGTTGAGAAGCGGAGTGATCCGTTGGTAAGATGGGTCCGTTTGAGCTGGCTTTAGCTTTCGAAAGATGTGCCGAATCTTACCCTTTACAGCGCAAAATGATCATTTTCTAATGAAGCTCTCTAGCGCCGGGTATAAACATAGCACCACGGGAATGTGAACAGTTGATTAGAAGTTAATAGCATAGCAAGAATACCGCAAAAAACTTCTTGTGTGTAAATTGCATTCGAGAAGCGCCGCTGTCCAGTTTAAGAAAACAGCTTGAAGCAGTGATGTCAAACTCGTTTGTCCACGCGGGCTAAATTTCTTCCTACGTTTGGTTTGCGGACCGAAATTGGTCAATTGGTAAACAATTAGTACAGAATTTAAAAAAATTATCAACAGTACTCTTACCTGTGTCATAATTTATATTTGAAATACTAATTATTTTTAATTTATTTATTTGTTATATATTAACTAGTTTGATGGTTAAAAAGCCAAATTGTCCCTATCTTATTTTATTTATAGTTCCAATATGACGGCATTTGCCGTATTTTCAGTATCACATGTACTGAGTTACAAATCATTACAAGGCATTTCCTCCTTGTCATCTGCCTTATCCCGGGCATACTCGGTTGTGATGGTGTATTGTTACGTCTTGGTGAGTTTTGTGGTTGTGGTGTGAGTTGTCCCTATCTATTTTATTTAAAATATTTAAATTTTTTATTGACGAATGCATAAAAAACGACAAAATGCTCCGATTCCGGCTATAAGCCGTCTGCCTATTTATTTGGTCCAATAGTCGGTCAGTTCAATCAGCTAATTTACGGTAGCTACTGCAAGAATAATAAAACTAGGGTAAGCCTGGTTCTGGCCATCCGACCGATTTAAGCGACTGGAGGATTCATCAGCGATTACACACAAGATTCAGGATATTAACAGCCAATCGCCTCCCGAAAGTTGGCACCTTCCATTAAAAGTACTACAAAGATGTGGACGTAGTGTTTTGGCCGAATCTAGCCTCTTCTTACAACACTTGGAGAAAGAAATGGAGCCGTTTTACATTCCGGTGATACCCAAGCTTGGGAACGCTTCGAACATGCCCAGCTCTGCTCGATCTAGATTTTCTGGGTCAATTTGAAAAGAAGAAGATAGGATTAAATCTTTCGAAGGCAAAATCACGGGTCAGTTGGTAAACACAGGAAATAATACAATACAGGTAAATACAGGAAATGCCAATAAATTTATGATTGACATCTATTACCAAAGTCCCCGTCAACTGCGGCAGGGATAAGAAATATTTTAGTGAAATTATAAATAACTTTAAGAAAAAAATAGTTTTGTTTGTTATAGCATTTTTTCAGATTAATTTTACCATCCATTTGAAGTCTTTAAGTTTTTAGTACATGCGTTATCAAACAGTGTTACGTGTATTAGACATACAAATTAGAACAACTTTCACGATTCAATACGTCGAATAGACGGATATATAACCAACCGTGCTGTACTGCTGTTTCTAGCCTTCATGCTGACCAGTGGACGGGAAATAGAGCATTCTAAGATGTTGAAGACAATGGAATGGATGTAGGGGACAAGGGTATGCGACAATCTTCTGGCAAATCTTCTTCAGTGGCCATAACAAATTAAGTGCATTATTTATTATTTTTCTTCTAATAATAAGACCAGCACAAGGCGAGAATAAGTTCAACATTTTAAACGCTTTGCAATTTTTTTTAGGCGTTCGAACCATACAAATCGCGTGCTCTAAACAAAGTATCTTTTGTTTCAAGGTGTTGCGGGTCCCATGCGGCCCCCCGCAAGCTGCATGTTTGACATCTCTGATTTAAAGGCATCAACAAAAAAGCAGGTGCTAATCATCACCGAATGGTTGATGCGTTGATTGCAAAAATAGTAGAAAATGAACGGATCGAAATGGTGGGGCAAAATCTACACGTACATGTAAATTAGGTGTTGAATATGATCATAAAGTTTTTTTTTGTTCTTTCCATTCTATTGATTGATTATAAACATGTTTTTCGCATACATAGGGAAAAAAGAAAATGAATGAACATTTTATTTGTGTGAAATTCGAAGCTGCAGATGATATGCGGCACGGAAGTGTAGTATAAAAGCTGATCAGTTTCATCATCCGACTCGGGTTTGCTTTTTTGAAGTTGATTTGAGAAAAGAGAAAAATCACCTGACGATCAAAGCTCTGTTCTTGCTCATAAAGAGCGTTTAAATACATTCTAAATCGTTCGTGCGCCGGAAATTTGATCTCATTGATATGCAATCGGGTTGATTTCCTCTGCTACAAACATCAATGTTGGCCATTTTCTCCTTAGTTGTCTTCGGAACAAAAGCACAAAAGTAAACTTCCCGGTCACCGAGCCGAAAACGGAGCCCACGAATGTTGCCGTTGGAATGCTCACCCGCCGCACACGTGTGTGTGCGTAAATAACCTGTGGAAGCTCGGACCCGAGCGGTACACAGCGAAATAAAACCGATTTTTATTGGTAATTATATAATTTATGGTCCATGGTGGACGGCGGCCCGGAACGCGGATGGTCGGCCCAAAACCCCTTCTGGAACTGGATCGATTTAGTGCCGTGCCGTTCGATCGCGCTCCGTAAAGAGGGCCTTAATCAAGTCGTTATATTCTGGCGGACGTGCGCGGCGGAGATCGTAGAACGATCATCTTTAGGGCCGTTGCTTATCTGGATGCTCGTTAAAGCTCAAGGTGAAGAAAGATTTTATTGTGCAAAAGTCTAGCCCAGATACCGGGCACAGCCGGTGGTACGGATATAGTTGTACCGCGGGCGTAGTTATGGAGGTGAGCACGGTCGGATTAGTGGGGCCTCACGGATTGGGATGGGAACAGTGTGGGGGAGGGGAGCTAGCCGGTTGTGTGGTATTTTTTTTATTGATTTATAAGAGAAAAATTGAATAATTAACATTTCGCGCAAACAAATGCTAGAACAGTTCTTTCTTTCGGTTCGTTTTGAGCGGCCGGTTTGCCCGGAGCGGGGATTTAGATTCTTGTGTGCAAACTAGAACAAGTTTCGTGCCCCCGTGTGCTACAAGTGCAAGGGCAACATTTGCATGCATGATGGACAGCTTAATGGAGCTGATCGGGGCGATAGCAGGGTGCACCGAGGGTGGATTACGAGCAATATCTGCTGCGTATTTCGATAAGCTTAAAATCCCCACATTCCAACGCACGGCCCCACTGGTGGGTGGACTGCTCTGCCCTGGGGAGGAACTGGCTAGAATGTGGATTGATTTATTATTTGGTTGATTTCGCATCGATTAGTCGGATTTCCGAGAAACGGATATATATAATTGTTACCGGCCAGTGCGGTGCGCACGTGGATATGGTTCGATCCGTGCGTACCTTTGAAGGTTTGAACAAAATTGGACAGCTTAACAACTGCACTGTCCATCAGATTTGACTGTGATAGTTGTTTGACAGTTGGCCATATATGAGACTAATATCTGCATACAGTTGTGTGTTATTTGTGCACAGTTAGCGTGTCTGAAGAAGCGAAAGTGAATCTTCGGTTCCACCAAATCGATTGCCAATCATACGGGGCACGAACACTGTTACCGGGAGTAGCCGTTGCCCTTGGAAACATTCTTCCCGTTTTCGCACAGGTCCCAGCCAGAAGAACAGTTAGAATTGTTCGTCTGAAATTCCTCGAGGGCAAAATTCTATCGCGTTGTCCATGTGTGTGTCTTTTTTTTGGGAGGGTAGTTACAGGAAACCATCGCTAAACTGCAGCATAAATGAGAACGTTTAGAGATGGTGTACCATTTACCGTATCCGGGGGAAACCTGAGGGGAGGTTCGTCGCTTACAAACCGGCTGCAGTTTTTCGTTGTCCGATGATAGACCGCAGACGCATTTGTCCTGGAGCGCAAAATATTTCAAGCATATCATCGATCCAGAACGGCCCCAAAAAAAAAAAACATCGGGATGTTTGAAGAGCGCCCTCGGGCGATGATGCAGGCTGGCAAATTTGAGAAACACTGGCCCCGTTTTGGGTGATTCCACCGTTCGTCCTGCCATTCGTTCGTACGGCGCGGTCAAGGATTGATGGATCGATGAATCGGGCAGGAGCACACTCCGTGTCGTTTGGAGTTTCATCTTGCGTTTGGAAGAAAGGATAAATTTTTATGGGTTTTTTCGTATGGTATGCTTCGGTGGAACGCTCCGAGGTTTCGGGCCAACGATGAGGATGAAAATATGATCCACCCGTAGGGCAGGGTCCGTCGTTTGGAAAGGTTGTCATAATAATTGCAGTGGCGGTGTCGATGCCGATGTCGGTGTTGTTTTTTTTTTTATTCCGGTCCTCCGTGCAACATAGCGAGTGCGCATATTCAAAGCGCAAAAGCGCATTCTTCCCGGGCACAGGAAGAGCAAAAGTAGCGCAGACAGCGAACGCCGTTGACAACACCTGAATGCCGTAGGAAGCGACGACATGCGTGGACGTTTAGCACATGCGCAAAACGCACACGATCGTGTTGCCGTCTGCCGTCTGTTGAAGTTATGCGTTGCTAAGGAAGACTGCGTAGACAGAGATTTCGGGGTGTGTTCAATGACTCCTACTTTTTGGCCCACCTTGTGTTCGAAATAGCTGTCTGCCGGTATCGGCCCTCCAGGGAAAGTGCTTCAGGACGTCGACCTAACGCTTGCTTAGAAGAGAACGATCGGGATCGGATCGGGCACATCTTCTGCACGATGCCCGCGTCGGGGGACGTGTTTACCGTGGGTAGTGGCAAACTTCAATATGCACCACGCTCCCGAAAGAAACAATTTTGCAATTGTAATGCGCGTGCATTGTTACGGGCTGCTCACCACCAAGCCGGCACCGAGTCGAGCATTGCCTAATATGGGGTGGCATTGGATGGAGGTAACGTGCGAACGAAGACGCAGTAATGTCCCTGAATGCGGGCAGGATGCTGAAGAACCCCGGACTGTTGGAGAAGTATTGTGTCTCGAGCATGCAAAGAACAAAGAGCGACAACAATGGGTGTCTTCTAACTGTTTGTAGTTTTGTTCTGTTTTGGGACCAACTTCCATTGCGTCGTACCGGTGACGGATATAGCCCGATGGTGTCGGTTAAGGAGTATCTGTTGATGCGTTGTGTTGTGGAATTTCTGAACGCGAGCTTCAATACTTATAACGTATATGACGCAAGACGGATTGGTGCGTATGCATATTGTTAGAACCCTACCCATATCGTGGACGATTTTTGAGGTTTATTATAAAACGAATTATACCTTAATTTAATAAAACTCTACAACAAAACGTTGTAAAATGAAACGCGACGCGCGAAACAACGAAATGCACCGAAAGTAAGTGTGAAAGTGAACGATCAAAAGCAAAAAAAATGTTCTACCATTACAACCGCCTCTGTAGGAGTTTGGACGGAAGTGAAGAGCCAAGAAGACATAAAACGATAATATAGTAGCACCCCAAAATCACTTGTGCATGTTTGGCGAGTTATCTTAATTCACTCAGCACCCAAAATGATACTTCCCTGCCCGATCGCCCGAGCGTAAATGGCGCACCGCGTTTGTTCTTTTATCATGACCGAGTGCGAAGCCACAGCATAAATGATGCTTACAAACGTTGCTGAATCACGCACCGTACACCGAAGAAGAAGTACCCCGGGTTCGGGTAAGTTGATATTTTGCCGCTACCGTTTGGCTGCCCCATTAAACGTTGCGGGGTAATGGTGAGCACGTGGGATAGAACTCCTCAATTGGGCGGAAGGTGTGTGCAGCAGAGCGATCGAACCCATTCTCCATGATACCGGTGTTCGGAAAGGATTTGTTTGGATTTTGAGTAATTCGCAAGAAATGTTGCACTTGAAACAAAGGGATGCTGCAAATGCTCCACCCCAAAATCGCCGCGTCCGATGATCATGATCGTGGTATGGCGTGCCGGAGTGAAATTAAGTTCCTCCAATGTGCGAGATGCCAGCACGTTGCTGCACGTGCTGCAAATTTGTTCGCTTTTGGGGAGAGAATTGGAAGAGACGTAGCCATTATCATCAACTCCAAGCGAGCGGTGGCTACGGTGGAGAACGCAAGAGGTGTTGCTGACTGACACTTGACAACGAAATGACGGAATGCTGCACATTCCGGTGTCTGGTAGCAGTAGAATTCGGTGTTTGAAGGTTGTCTGGAGATGTGAGGTGGCTGTTTTTAGGCTTTCCCGATCTGATCTGTGTTTGCATTATAACGGTTGATTGAGTTAGTCGGGGTTGGTGTGATCGGAAGTTTGGGAGATAATCTTGTTCGTTGACATGGTCAGAGAGAAGAGGTTGAATGCATACCTTCTTTTTACATCGCTAACTTTTGGAAGATATAGCCCATTGTGATAAGAGCTGCATTTGTAGCTGTTGATCGTTTAGCTAGTAAAGGGGAAAGTTGGTTGATTCTTTGGACGAATTTCTTGGAAATGTTGGACGACATCTTTTCAATTCTTCTAATGTTCTAAATAGAAATAATCATGGAAAATATTTTTTCTCTGATATACAAGATTTCTTTAGAAGAGTTTAAAAAAATCAATTGAATCAAGTTCACCCTTTCAGGGGGAAGAATTCAAACTCTCAAAAAAGCAATCCCGTTGCTGTATTTGACTATCGAAGACGTGAAGTAACGAATGGTCTCATTTTTCCTGTTGTCCATCGCACACCCTTCAGATGGAGTTTTCCTTCTGTTATCTGTTTTTTGTTGCTCGGAACCCTTTTATTCGGATCCTGTTTTTCCCTCCGTAGTCCAGCAAGCTGACGGTCAACTTGTCCACTTTGTGACATGTCCGTCGGCATTCCAGGATGCTTGCAATCCGTACCATCGGGAGAAGCACGGCATCTAGGATTTATGGCGGTGGGGGGGAAAAACAGGAATGAACCTGAAATGTTCAAACGATTGTGTATGTCTAGAACGGTGAAACCTGTACTACTGTTGTAGCTACTGTTTTTCCTCCTCTTACGGTTACCGAGAACTCAACCTTGGAAGGTTTGCTCGGTTCCCGGTAAGAAATTTCCTTATGGCGATTGAAAAAGAAAAAAGAAACACAACAAAAAGACTTTACCACTGAAAAGACGTTTGGCAGAGTAAGGAGCAGTCGTTTGGGTTGGTCTTGCCCCCACCGAGCGTCTTATTTCAATTTCATTCAATCTAATAGAGAAGGAAACACTCTAACCGGTGCGTAATTGCTGACAACAAAGACAAATTATAACAAAGTTCTTTTTCTGGGGTTTGTTTCGTTTCGCCAGTTGATTCCCTGTTCTTGCCGCTTATCTTGTTGGTGATCCTCAACAGCAGGGAACGGTTTTCGCACCGTCCCTTACCCGACTAGGGTGGATTGCAAGAAAACGGTGGCGCTGATTTCATTTGTCAGCTCGGGGTTTTGTTTTGTTTTTGCACTGTGACGGATAGAACGGTCGGTTCGTCCTTGCCGGTCAACCGGTGTGGCTAAATTTGCCGTGGAAAGCTGATGAAATGTTTATTCTTCGCCTGTCCGATGGGAAACTACTCCGAGCGCTCACAGTTTTGGCGAGTGGCGATGACAGTGCCGTTGCTTTGCGGTGACATTCGCGCTGATGTCGTTATCTCCTGGCCGTTGTTGATGTTAGTCATGGCGGCAACACAACGGTACGGTTCGGTAATGGTTTGCGCAAATTTTAAGCTCTCCATCATTCTGCCGCCCGGCGTCGGTGTTGTCGGTGTGTTAAAGCTGCATTTGTCTAGGATTAATTTTGATGATGGTAGAAACAAAGTAGAGTAGATTAGCGAGCTTTACCAGGCAATACAATTTTATATCGGCAAATCCAGAAAGGGAGTATTTTATTTATTCTAACCGTAGGGAGTGAGATCTCGCCTGCTCAATCACGGATTATGCTTAAACGCTAGTAGAAAAAAACATTAGCGGCAAGCAGATTTCTCTGCGCCAATTCGTCCAATAAAGATGCGTTTTACAACCGTACTGGCCGTCGAAACAAAGCTGCCCCATTCTCGAGAGCGCTACGGCCACGCCGGTACAGTAACAAACAATAAACATTATTGCACCTTTCCGAGCTTCAAAAGCTCAACTCTGGCGTAGTAGTCTAGCTTATTGTGGGGGGAACGGTTCGACAAACACGAAACATTTGTGTACGACGCAAAGAAAGAGGATCTGGCACATAGAAAGGGGAAAAAAGCATATCTAACAAAATTTTAGGGCTGTAAGATTAGAAACAGTGATCGTCCCATCTTTTCACCGCCCCGGAGTGGTTGTCGCGCTGGGTCGCACTTTTGTTCAGCGATCACACCTTTCGATCGGTTCGAGTTCTTGCGTGTAGTGGGATCTCCGAAAGCAACCTCAATACATCGGTCCTCCCGGTCGCGGGTGCGTCTTCCGCGGTGTCGGGAAGGGGCTAGTTGGAAGACCCATCAGCTAGGAAACTTCGATAGAGGAGCAGTAACTGGGAGGGTGGTAAGAGTTAGCAGGCCTACACGGTAAAGACGGTGTGTGTGTGTTGTAGAGTGGTAGAGAAACCTAACCTAACAAATGACATTGAATATAAGTTATTACATTGTTAGATTTAGATAGAGGAGTAATCTAGCAGATTATATATTTTTATAACACTCACACACACAACGCGAGCGAGCGGACGGTTCCGAACCGAATTGAAGCGCGAGCTCGCAGAGAAATCGACTCTTTAGACGCGGCTTCTTCACGGTTCTCGCCTCCTCGCCAGCGTAGAAGCGTTTGTTGGTGGAGTGGTGTGTTTTTTATTATTTTTATTTGAGCTTCCATTCCCCATTCCCAAAGACTGGGCGCGCTGGAGTCCCCTGATGAGGTTGCGGGCCGTCGAGGTGCGGGTCTTCGTATCATCCATCGGTTCGATATAAGCTTCGGTTCTGGTGGGCAGGAAGCGGGCCGGGATGGGCGAGTATGGGTTGTCACGGGTTATGGGCGACCCACACCGTGCGGCACACACACACACACACACACACGGAGCAGAGTGGGCACACAAATTAATTAGATAACCTGTCCCACCGTGCGAGCATTACGCGCATCGACATGGTTGTCGCATCGATCGACAGCAAGAACTCCGCGTTGCCATCGGTTGCTTGCACGGTACAGCCAAGTTGACCGATAGGAATTGAGGTTGGTGCTGCCGTATCGGTGTCGTCGGTCCCCAGGTGTACGGATCTTAAAAAAATTTACGCGCAACACTGTATCGATCATTAGATGCTTTAGGGGGTTGTCATTTTTTCGAACTCCCCTCACCGGTTCTTACAAACGGCCGCGGTAACAAATCTCGTATCGCTCTATGGGACGATTTTCGGGTGCGTTCCGAAGAAGGTAGGCTTCGGTACTATTTGGCTAATTTATGACCGATCGAAGATGGTTACGATCGCGTTGCGGAGCGACCGAACGTTGGACGATCCGCGCGTGGACAAACATCCAAAACCCCAGCACCCGAACTCGTTTCGAGCCAATGGCAACTTTGGCCGATTCGGAGCAATAATGAATGGTGTACGTAATCCGCTACCTCGGTTTGCAGCAGCACACCCCATAGCAGCACGGGATCCATCTGGTCCAAGGTCAGTGTTTCTGGTTGTTCAAGTGCGGCCGGTGCGCACATGTGTTAAGCAACGGGGGCTGCAAAACGGCCCCGCAACTACTGCGATCAGCAAAAGCCCGACAGCACCAGCAGCAAACCGTTTGAACTCACGGAAACTGGTTTTTCAAACAACTTTTTAATCTCGAAAGCTCTAATAAATAATCTCAATTCATTCACAATATTTTCTCCCGCTCGTTCGCCGCACTGGCCCTGTTAAGAACTCCCGGAAAAGGGGAACTTTTTTTTGCTAGGCCGCGGCGGAGCAGCGGGAGGAAGCTGCCTGCATTCTATCTCGCTGTGAGTTAGTACAACCGTGCACCCGGAGGAAGGAACTCGTAGAATGTCACTTATGCTTTGTGGTTCCTATCTGTGGTAGATTTGCATTAGCAACCTCCTACAATTTGCTTGCGAATGGTTTATGAATTTTAATCAACAACGGCGCTCGGGCTCAGGTGCAGCAAACTGCAACATATTGGTCCAGTTGGGGTAGTAGTAAACGGTAGTCAATTATGATATTCGATTTTATGGAGTTGATTGTAATTGAAACACATTTCTAGCGTTGGTTTATAGCTTAATCTGATAAGACATTTTCTGTGTGAAGCCGTTCGACTTTGCGAAGAATCGCTACAAGGCCGTGTTAAAGGCAGCTCGTAAAATAGTAGCGCAGTAGTAGGCTGCTGAATGTGACATAAAATTGTTGTGATAACTCCTTCAAACTCTGCTCTGTCTCCATTTAAACTCTCATCAACAAACGAACGTGCGAATGATCCACTTGTCAACAGTAATCACCTTGGATAAGTACCCTTGTTGATAGTGAGGACCAGTTCTACCGCCCCACATCAGATGGACGCTTGTATGACGGAAGTGCGGTGGCACTGTTGACGTTTCCTCCGGAGTCTAGACGACTTGTATCGTGTCGCTATCGTGGATCACAAATCGATGTCCCGCCCGTAGTGAACCTGTTTCCATGATCGGTCCGGTTACGGTCCGTACGCGTTGCTAACGGAGAAGATAGAAACAGACAGTAGGACGACGATTGGGGCAACTAATCAGTGGATTATGATAAAAATCATTAGCTGGATCGCGCATCACGCTGACATGCGGTACAGTGAGGCAGCTTCGGTTGATTTGATATGAGTGCCGTACGCAACGTACCTGATTAGTGGTGGAGTGTTTGTGCCGATTACGACAGACCTCAGCATCCAATGGTAGTTCATTTTACCCATCTTGAATCATACAAATGATGCATCTTCCACATACGAAGTTGTCTATTAAAGGAGAAAAAGTTAGTGTTTGGATAATATTAAATCATTCCACCTTTATCGTTCGTTTGGCATACTTTCACGTGTTGAGCCGTTGTTAGGCCACGTGCCATAAATTACTCAAAATTGTATTACTGTCACTCAGCCCAAAATCAGAAAACTGGAAATCCAGTTGGGCCCCGCAACCAACCATTTGGCTAACGAATCAATCACCTCCGATGCCGAAAGAAAAAAAATGCGTTGCGAGGATTTAACGAACTAACATGGACACCGTCGTCGTCGTCTAAACCGCACATACACACGCTCCGGATTGGGTCGTTGAAGAAGCTCGCGTTGAAATGACGACATTCCTAGGGATGGACATGTTGGGCGCGATCGCTGACATACATAAAAATAGTTGGCTTTTTCGGCAATAAAACTTTATCGCCGATAATAGCGAAGGATGTCAGGTTGGAGAATTTATTGATTATTTACAATGTTTAGACATGGTATCGCTGCGCACGGGGATGGCGCAAAAAGGTTCGGTGGTGAGGAAGAAATCAACACTCCCGGCAGAAATATCAAATCATTACCGATCGTGGCCGAGCGGGTGAGTCATTTGGGTAGAAAATATCTTCGTTATGATCGGTGGGCCCGATATGTGTGGCCACTCCCTTGCAACTACGTCACCCAGCCGGTGACGGCCTAACGCCTCGAGCCTGCAGCCCGATCTCGCTTAGATACTGGTGACTGGGGACGGTTGTACGGTTGCCCGCCATAAAGCGACAGATTGTCAGATTCGGAGCGTGCGGAAACAAAAGCATTATTAAGCCTTGTACGCCAACCCCAGTTTAAGTCCCACGGAGCGAGCGTGGAATTCGGATACGTATCGAGCACGTACACACGTGATAAATCCGGATGATCCGGTCGCTACCCTGCACTCCGTTTGGTCGCTACCCTGCACTCCGGGCAAAGCGAATCGGAAGGCATCAACCAAGAATTGAGGTCGAGCAGGGTTAGATCGTTCCGGTTAAAGTATCGGGAATTGTGCGCTGGGAACGAAGTAATACCTTCTCAGCGATGACGACCGAAGGTGCGTGGAGTAACGAGTAATCTCCTTTTAATCTGAAAGATTCTTAGATCGGCAAGAGCACACCTCGCCGGTGATTTGATGGCACCCGCAGTAATGTTCGCTTGTCCAAGGAGTTGCCCAGCGTATCACAAAGTAACGACCCCTTGATGGAGCGGTAATTGAGTATTCGCACTCGCGCATATTATGACCATCTCGTCGGCCAAGGGCCGAGTCTTCGTTTGGCACGATCTGACGAGTTAGCCACCGTAACGCTGCGCACAAACGGTGTGGATTGTGCAAGTGCACCCGCGACTGTTAGGAAGTGAGCGAACACGGTTTGCGTACGAAACGACACGCGAGTAGGAGTTGCTACTCAGCTGCTGCCCGATGCCACACTCGGCAAGTCGTTTCCGCTCCGCTCCGGAGGTTGTAAAGGGTGAAATTGAACAAGGTCACATGTGCGCCGCGGAGTGTGTGCGCGGAGGTGGTGGTTTTGAAGTGGCAGCAGCGTTAGAGATCGTGCTTCTCGGCGCGCCGTGCTGATCTTGTTCGACAGGACGCCTACGCAGCCTGCGCGTGTTTGCCCGCGATCGTCGCAGATCGTGAGCGTGATCGCGCGCGTACTCTTTAGCTTCAATTGAACGGTGCGAAGGTACGAAGGCAAAAACGGATTGATAGCGGTGTGATGAGACACTGCCTCGAAACAGGGGAGGAAGCTAGAGAAGCGAACCGGTGATGAAGTCAACGTGTCACCGGTATTCGCGCAAATGAGACGGCAGCGGTGCCACGGTGCGTACCGGCGGTAGCCTCCGGAGGCGATCGGAGCTGATTGATGGACTAAAAGTAAAAGGTCAATGCGCAAACTGGTAAGTGAACTGTGACAGGGCGAGAGCAGCAGTGTGGCTGCCGTGTGGCAGTGACTTCCCGCGACCCCAGAAACCGTCCCGCGGGGGGTGGGAAGAGCACGGTGCGAACAAACAGGAAGCGTGTGCCCGTAGCGTTACACAGGCGGATGCGCGCCAATGGGTTTTGGGTTCACCTTTAGCGGTTAGCCGGCCACCGCTCGGTTCATTTCATTGCGGCACCACTGTACGGTCAATCAAACATCGATTGCACGGCAATGTAGCACGGTTCTAGAAAGTTCTGCCTTTGGCTCGCTTAAAAGCTTTTGGATTTTAGCGTTCGAGCGAGTTTGTAGTGGAAGGTCAGAATGTACTTCTAATCAAATTACCAATATGTTGGGATCAGGATGATCAATAAAGCAGTCATCATATAGAAACTTAATATAAAGTTCTTTTCTATTTACAAAAAACGGACATTGCTACCAAATGTCGTCAATCAAGGGCTATCACGCACCGGTTCCTTCCACTATTCAAAGCACCACAACACGCGATCACAGCGAGACGATGGTAGGCAGTAGAAAACAGCACTCCGAAGGACACTACCGGAGACCCGGGTCTGTGGTCGCGTTAGCAAATCGCGAGCCACATCACGACGCGAAAGAAGCAACGATTTCTTTGACCAACTAACGCTATTGACACGCCGAATAAATGAATTCCCAAAAGCAAAGCTCACAAACAATGTCAAAACCTTCGGTGCTGGTGCAACGTGAACAGTGCCTCGCGTTGCGAATGCATTGCAGGGTGCACCAAACTGCATTTGCCGTTTGGGGCAAGTAAGCTCGCGCGTACGGTGTTGATCGAGCTCAGCCTTTTCGAGTGGTAAGCAAGCGAGAAAGGTGGATAAATTTTATTGCACATTGCACGAACTCACTCACCGGTGCATGTGCAGAACGGACGGTTAGCCGTCGACGACGTCGGTTTGGGACGACGCTTTTTGGGATGGCCCTGGACCATCGAGTGTGAAACATAGCGCACCGTGTCGGGGTGGTTTTTGCACGACGGTGTGCAAACTGTTGCGTTTCCGTTGAGTGGAAAAAACGGCACGCACGGGGTACGGGTTCGGTGGGATGCGAATGGCTGGCGGATTTCGCGTGCATGTATCGTCGCCGTTGGCCCCCAATTCGCCCCCATCCAGCGGGCCGTTGCAAATTTTGCATTCCGCGCATGCAGCCATGATTTCAATTGAGCAGACAGTTGACTGTTCCTTTCCTCGCATTGTCGAGGTGCAAAAGTGTATAAATGGGTAAGGTGAACTGTTTTGTTTTTGGGAGTTTTCTTCCATCGCACGCTCGCCCTGGCGTAGGAAACGAAGCAAAAAGAAGAAGCACGAAATTGAGTACATACTTTATTTGCGCCTCATCACATGGGGTTCGGTTTGGTGCGCTGACAAAAGATGCGGTTAGTTTTGTTCTATTTGAATGCTCAACAAGTGTCTCCAGGCTAGGGTAGTATCGAATTCAAATACCCCGAAAGAGTTTTCGCTATGATCGTATTTATGGGTGATTTAGTTTTATGTTGCTCCCATGTTCCGAATGTTAATCAAGCTTATTTTGAGCTTGTAGTATGTTGGACATATAGTATTGGTTCTAAAAAAATATTTTGCTTTCTATATAAAAAAGTTCATTTAACGCAAGTTGAACACTTCTGTTTCACTAACAGTTTGATGCCATTGAATTGATTATGTTTTGCAGGTTCAATTTTTGACGGCAACCTTCCAACAGCCGTGACCACTGTGCTACTCCGAACGATGACGTTCGCGGTTGCGTCGTTCTCGTCCAGCGTCTCCGGCCGCCGCCGGCAGTAGCAACGCGCAAGGCGTACGCCTATCGAATCGACAATGAATTCCGTACCGGACGATTCCGTGCCACTGATCCGTTCTCATCCGTGCAACCTCATCAGCGAGTGAAACGGACGCGTGTTGCTGTCGGTGCCCGTGAGTGTAGTGTGAGAGCGTATGGTTCGCGGACACGTAATCCGTCTGGTTGATCTGTTCGACCGCGACCTTCTGCACCCGGTGTGTTGCGATTCCCCAGGAACCGCTCCGCAAACGGAAAGCTATCGCTACCGGCAATGGAAGACGTCTCACGGATCGGTAAACATTGGGTAAGTAACTTCACACTCCGGAGTAGCAGCACAGCGTCATAGTAACGCGAGACGGAACACTGGACGAGATTCTGGGTTCTGGGTGTAAACTTTAGCGGATGCTACGTATTAGATACGGATTGTACCGAAAAAATGGATGAGCTTGTCTCTCGTACACCCAACTACCCATCGGTACGTGGTAATGGGTCGATTTCTTTTCCAGGCAAATCTTACCGGTCCTTGCGTCTGCGGAACAGTTGCGTATGTGTTCTCGGACGTGTGCGCACATCCCATACCCACATGGTCACGATATTTATGCATCGCAAAATCTGCATAATATGTTGAAGCGTAACATTGAAAATCCATCTAGCCCGGCGTTGTTCCATGGCGGGTGGCTCATGCGATACAAAATGTATCAGAAGGGGGGGTTTTTTTCTGTACCTTACTATAATGCAAATACGCGTTATTACTTTGCGTGTTATTATCGGCCACGGTGCTACACTTTCTTTCTGCCTGGTGAAATATGTTTTCCAGCAGGCAACCATGGACGGCAAGATTTTTTCGTTTCCACCATCGTTTTCTCCCGGAAAGCAATTGTCATTCGGCCGGATACATTTTGCGGGGCCCAATATCACGGCATAAGGGGACGATAAGCACAGGAACCACCCGAAATGTGCGTCTGATTTGGTTTATTTTATTATTTGTACGTACAAATATACCCATATTGAAATGTATGGTCCGTGCAATGGTTCGAATCGCTCATAAGTGTTGTACCGCGATCGTAGGTAGGATGTTATCCGGGAATGGGCAAAACCTTCCTACCCAGCTGGAACAGCTACTTTGGACTACTTTTCGTGTTCGTGTACGAGTTCCGCTTTCTTCCAACTGGGTGGGGGGGTGTGTGTTTCCCTCCATTCCTCCCGAGGAAGAGTCGCGAAATGGTGCACCTGCGCGCTTCTAGGACATCATCTACACCGTTCGCGAAGACGGAATTGATACGGTACTCCGCTCATGTAGCATATATTATTTGAATACGAAATGAATTCCTGGGCAAGGCACGTCGTCACCAGCGCCCTCACTGGTCGCTGATGGTGGCATTTCGTTGAAGTCAGAGTGTCGACGTTAAGGTTTTATGCCCGTTTGGGGCGAAATTGATTTTGATTGATTTTTCATTCCGCACCAGGCGGGGAGCTGTATCGTCCCAGGGGACGTTGGGACGGAAAACGTGTGTTTTCGTTGCCCATGCTCGGGGAGGAACGCAAATTGGGATACATTTGCTAAGAAATGGCCGTAGAAAATATGCAGGAATGGGATAGTTTTGAAGCAGAACGATTCGTTGTTTTTTTCTTTCGTTCGCAAAAGCTTAAGCAACAGTCGCAAAAGTTGAACACCATCGGGAATACTAATGGATAGTTTAGTGGCAGAAGATTACCCGTTTGTTTATGGTCGGGAGACAAGACGGTCCCGAAAGGACACAGAAAGAGGGCATTAGTTCGTGAACGTGTAACTGTTTGCTCCGTTCGGTGTGATGCATCAGTCACATTTGTTTGTACCTCACGGTCTATTAGGACAAAGTCTATTAAAGCGTTGAGCTCTGCTACGACACCCGATGGACGAAATGAAACCAAGCCAATCGGGATCGTTTTGATAGATGATTTCCAGATGGAATCTTCCCCGATTCATAGTTGCACGAGCACAAAAAAAAGAGAAACAAGCATAAACTCATCTTCATTAGCGGCTTAGTTTATGGTGAAGCATAATCATTCGGTTTCTCTTTTAATGTCTTGAAAATTAATACACCCATTTATTGCTTTCTTTTGCAAATTTTCTTTGCGTACTCTAGAGTGAGGGTCATAATGTGAAGTGGTTTTTTGTTTGGTTGTTAAGCCTCATACCTTTGAAGATATTTCTCCCGGTTGTGATAACATAAAGGGTTCCTTGGAGCTATTTTTTTGTGGATTCCCGGTTGACACCGTTTCGTCGCTGTACCATGATCTCGCGTCGATAGTAAGCATGAATAGCCGGCTTCTTCTGCTGATCAGCAGCGCACCGTCGTTATGTTGATTGCGGCGCGATTTCGCGACCATCCAGTGAGGGTATTGTGCGGGACGCTGAACGTACCACGGGGTCTACGGGTGTTGGGCTATGCGCCAATTGTCTCCGTTTGCCAGTGGGCAGGCCAGCCAGCGTGCCGGTTAGTTGGCAGTTAAAAAGGAAATTTATGAAAATTGCAACTAGTTTCCGTTCTAGTCGCGGGCCGGAGTCTATTCACGTGATGTGATTGTCTAGCCGCAGTTGCGTTGCGCTGGATGGAGTTTGTGGAGCATAGCCGCTCGCCGCTCGCTTATGTTGCTGTATTATGAATTTCGCCCAAGCCAACAACTGCGAATGAAGTAGAAGAAAAGAAATCATTCACACACACATGATGATGATGAAGCATTCAGATTGAGTAAAGTGCCACCACCATCCGAGTACCCGACGCACGGCACGACGTGGGGTGGCTTTATGCTTCCTTCATTTGAAATATGATCTTCACTGATCGATCCTCGATTGCGGTTCGCGGAACGAGTGTTCATTTCACTTGGTTTGGTACTATCCACCCGGTTGGAGAGTGACAGGTGGATCGAATCGTGATTGAGCGAGCATCGATCGACCGGGATCGAGCATGATGGCGTTTTGCATGGGGCTGGAAAAGCTACTGACATTTTAACACCCATCAACATCGTCAAGAACATACTGAGACGGGTAGTCAGTGGATGGGCACGTAACACATAAAGAGAAGAGCAAAAAAAAAGGATCCAAACAGGGAGCTCTATTTAGCGAAGCTTTTAACAAGCGATCCAACCCCGGGTGCGGGTTTCGATCGTTGTGGGGTCGTTAAGCATCCTTCCCAGCCGTCTCGGTGGATTGATGAGGGATAATTCAATATTTTTTCTCGAAATGAATGATTAATTGAAAAATTATAAGATTAATCACACGTTTACATGCTTTAATCGGCACGCATACGGGAGCGAAAAAGGGAATGGATTGATTGGGGAGTGGATGTATTTTTTTAATGTCCTTATCAACCTTGTTGCGGACAGTTGGTTAGCCTGTCGCAACGGTTGTCGCTCGCACAGTGTGGAACAGGTGTTTTGCATGCTCCGTATGTATGACACAAAGTCACACGTGATGAATTTAGGTAGTTTATTATTTTTGTACATATTTTGTTGTGTTTTATTATCAGTTTCGGGTTTCGTAACAAATTATCCCATGTATGCTTAGACGGAATTGAATTAACTCTCCGATGCGAATTCTTGGACATCACCTCTTCCATCAAGCGCACTGGAAAAGGCCACTCCAGACAGAAGGGCATACCCTAATGGAGCGTTTCTTGAGCCATTCTAGTAATGGGAGGCCCACTTTCTGCCTGGAATATGTCTACTGCTGCAGTTTGCGCTTACAGCCGAGCGCGTGCACAAACAAGTAACGACCCGGCTACCGCTAACAGCTCATCTATGCACTCCTCAATCTTAATGATTTATGTTTCCTTCTATACCGCCCATCACTTGCACCGTTCCACCGTTCCACCGGCCGCCGTTGATCTATCATTGTCCACTTGTGTCACTCGTGTTGTGCCCGATGTTGGTAATCATCATGATCGCGTTTTTTGCCATCCCTTGAACACTGAACTGGAACACAGGGCGTTACGATTTCCGTACGAGGTAGTGTTTGTTGTAGTAAACGCGGTTTATGGTGGAATCGATAGACGTGATCGTTTCGAAGCGAGGATCGATCGAATTAACTGCTGGTTATTGCGTAGTGCAGTCACATTCATTTATGTCCCACAGCTTACAGCCCACAGCGCCCAATTAAACAGAGAAGTAAAAGTGTAAAAATTGAGTCTAATAACTGATCATTTCATCCCACGGTTATCTGCACTAGCTCGTGTGATTTATTTTTCTGCGATTCCGCCACAAGATAGGACCGGAAAAGCCTGAAAACGAGGTTCATAGCCCATTTCTCACATGATTGAGAACCTGAACCGTACGATAAAACACTTCAATGTCAGGGTAGGGGTTAAACAACAAAATAAATAAATTATTAAGATAGCAACAACAACCACACTTTTCCTGTGCCTCTGGTCGCTGCTGCGGTGACATTTTCCAACCGGCGATGGATCGTATATCCACCAGCCTTTCGTAAGTGCCTGCGTATAGATTATAATTTGCACACTACGATGATCGTACGTATCGAATTTCGTCCACAATGAACCCGAGTCAGCCGTGTTGACAACGGAAAGGCGCAAAGTGCAATCTGCCGATGCAAGTGCAACCTGCCGATCGCCGGCGGGTAGATTTTTTTTTTATTTGTTCTAATTACGGAGCGCACGGGGTGTTATTAAATAAATAGTTTTTAAAACGGTTATTAATAAGACGCTTACGTGTCCGTGCCGTGTCGGAGGCTGTGCTTGTCTGCGACCCGTCAGCCAAAGTGACGTATGTACATTGCGATTTTGTATCGTTTGTCAATCGAGTGGACCGTGTGTGTGTGTGTGAGAGCTCTTGTTTTTATTCTTTTCTTCCTTTCCTTGTGTTGTTTTGCTTCCATGGGTTTGCCTACTCCCCCCAAAATGGCGTTCAATCGGTGGAAGAGTTTTCTCAGACCCCACAAGGGTTGATACTTTTCCCGTTAAATTTAATGAACGCTTTGCGGGTAGTATCGCTCTAGAATCGCGTCGAACGGGGAAAGGACGGGGGGTACCGACCCGGGGGACCATTTGGGTTTCCCGTCTGGTGCCGAGGTGCATGATTTACAAATTAGTGATTAATTTCAACCGTGCTGCTACCGTGCGAGTGGCAAAACCCCTCAATCAAGCTTCCGCGAGACGATCGGTCACGATCGAAACGATTCGAGTGGATTGATCGGTGAGGGAAGGGGGTGAAGGATGGGTGGTGGTGGGGGTTGATCGAGCTTAAATTGTTTCGCCCCATCATCGATGGCATTAGCCGTTGTTGGTTTTTGTTTGTTGCAACAATGAAACAATTGCGAGGAAAGTGCTATTCCGTCTAGGAGTGGGTTGATCGAAAAGTTATTCGAGGTGCGCGATGGTTGTTAGTGGTTTGTTTCAGACAAGTTTTGCAAGCAGCTTTGCGTCACCATCAGCAAACGCTAAAGCAGGTGCAATAATGATAGAGTTCTTAATTTTGCACTTAGCGATTTAAGCGACCGGTCCGTGGCACCGGCTCATTATCGGTGCACTGATTTGCATATGATTAAAAGGCGCTCGCGTCTTTAAGGATTAGTCAACCGCGGCACGCTCTCCGGCCGCTAAACGTGTTGATTATCTGCAAATGATTCAGTCACATTCGCGGGCATTATGTGTGATTAAATCGATATCGGCCATTTACTTGAGGGCAGTTGTGAGAGAACTTTTCGATCCACTAAAAGGTTTGATTTCTCACCGTACTGCATCGGTATGCAGTTAACTGTATGTTGTTGGTTTTGTTGAAAAAAAAAATGCATCCCCGAGTTCGTGGTGGTTCGCAATATTATTATGCTGGGCGGAGGGATTCCATTTTGGCCACCATTTTCGTGCTTTCCAATCAAAATCAAATCTAATAATTTTATCCCTTCCCCTCCCGCGTCAGGGTCGTTTGCTTGTTGTGATTTTGTTGTGGTCTATTCGGTGGAGGAACGCTTCGGACACTGGTTCGTGTCCGAAGGGCTGAGACGCTACCATTCGCAGCCCAATTCGATCCGCAGTTCCTTTCCGTTTTCGGTTCTGTTTTTTTGTTTGCGAAACGATGAAGAAGTCACGTCATCCAAGGCCCCGGGGTACTTAGGGAGGAAATTTCCTTTTTTTTTCTTTCTCTAGAGTTCCACTAGGCCAGAGCAATCGTTTTAGCAAAATAGATACCCGTCCACGGACTGCTGGCTTCATGAGAGATGCTCGGGGCGCACGAGGGTTTTGAGGGGTGGTGGGGAGTCAAAATTGACACGAGAAATATTTTGCAGCAGAAACAAAAGAAAGGAGACGAAATTTCTTTCCATACCCGGTACATGCCGGACGGATCATGATAGCCTGGAAGAAGTCTACGATGCATTTCGTGCTGCAGTCGGCATGTCTGTCGGGTTCGTCTGGAACTGTCGATCTTCTGGTGGCGCTCCTTCTACCGTTTGTCTGACAGAGAAATGGCGAAAGAGATAATAGAGAAGACGGAAGGAGGGACCGAGGTTTGGACGAGTTTCTTAACCAAGTTTCTGGCGAGCACGCTATCACGGACTGTGGATGAAGATAGCAAACTGCAATAGGTGGTATATGCAAAAATGTATCACGGACTACAGTGATGGATGCAATTTTGATTCAAATCGTTGGAAGTTGATTCTTTTCAAGCTAACTTCCATCAAGATTTATTTTGAAGTATATAAGTTTTAACAAAGAGTATTTTGAGATACTCACTAATTTGTACTGATTTCATTATTGATGAACTTTTTGAAACAAATAACTCACTACTATTGCTATTAATTTTTAAGTGAACTTCCATTAAGATATCTTTGAAATACAAAAATTATCACAATGGATCATGTGGGATATACAATGATTTGTACAGGTTTGATTACTGATGTAAAAGACTAATATCTCATTACTATTGCTACCAATATGTCCAGTAGTGTCTACAGTACACGAAGTGGCATTTTCTCGCCCAGGATGAGATCGGAAAAAAAGAAAACTAAACCAAAAAACGAACAACCAAAGGGCGGGGATCCGTTTGAAAGCAACTAAACTTAACGGATCGATGCCCCGCAGGTGGATCGATTTCACGATCGAAATCCCTGCATCATCATCATCATCGTCGTCGTCGTCGCCGTCGTTGATTTCGATTTCGGTACGGTCCGGTTTGGGGTTCGTTGGTGTCTAGAATGTTGGGCGTTTATTTGCACAAAACCAGGGTAACGAAAAAACCGAGGAGAAAGAGAAAAAATGCTTACGTCCAGCCCTCGAAGCCACGACGTCAATTCTTGGTTGCCCTTTTGCCAAAGGTTTTTGTGGGGCCAGGGCCCTCGGGTGTAGACAAAATTCAAGGTAATAATCCGTGATGATCCAACGCCCCAAAACTGGCTGGCCCTGCTAAATGCTTCGCCCCGTAGCCGCCAGCAGCAGAAGAAAGTCGTCTGGGAACGGTTCGCAACAATTACACGAACGAATGCTGATTGATGAGAAGCGGACAGAACGATGGACTTAAATTATAGACCGATTGGCAGGCTGGTTGGGATTTTGCATCGGCCTAGTGTAAGCGCCCTCAGCTACTGGTACAGTTTTCCAAGGGCAGTAGACACAATGGAAAGCACGGTTAGGGACTGGAATTTTCACTCAAAATCATTAATGATGTAGTGGTTAAATGGTATATTTTGATTTCATAATGCAGATGCAATCTAATTGGTGGCATAGAGATGATTCTTACTATTTCAATCAGCATCAGCCACTTTGCCTTCCTAAATAACTGATTTTGCGAGTCCTTTCTCCGAAAAAGGTTCTCCTGAGGTTCAGCACTAGCTAGCAGCACCACGGATGGCAATAAATTCAAATAATAAATAATAAAAACAATCAATATGTCCCCATAGGGAGGACGACCTGATGCCACACCAGAGCAGGTTTATAGCTCTCTCGGTCGTGGGTTACGCCCAGGAGATACATGCGAATTCCCCGGTGTGTAATAGCACGTTGGTTTTTATATTTGTAAGATAGCTCGTGTGCCGCTGTCGCGGTTATTAAACATTATTTCACCCATGCTCGAGAGCTAATAAAACAAAGAAGAAACTATTGAGCAGCCGTGTGTGCGTATGCTCGTATGGAAGGAGCGGATAGCACGTGGTACTATTCGGATGGCGCAGATCCACTTCGAAGTACGTAGCAATTGTACGCAAAACAATTCCTCGGCTAGCGAAACCTGGCACTGGGTAGTGGAATGCGTTGAGAGACGCGTAAATATTTGCTATCTTAATGGAAACGCACGTTGTTCGGGAAGTGATGCGTATTGAGAAGAGATACTGGTTATTAAGAAAACGTTCTAGGTTGGCCTACAATGACTTGTGGATTTAAATCAACTGAAAAGCTTGAAGTATTTTAAAAGATATTCTTCCTCAATAAAGTGCATCTCTCTTGCTTTCTTGGGGCAATGAAAACACTGGCACTCGGAACATTCGAAACCGAAAGCAATTTAATGCACAAGAAGAAGTTGGAAGGTGAATTACCGAAAGGCGATCCACCATTCATGAGTATCTCCATGGTAACGCACTCACGTTGCGTCAGTCGCATCTTCACCGCACGTTGTTGATTATGCTTCCGCACGGTGTTCCGGTTCCGCTCTCGTGCCGTGCCGTTGCCGAGCGGGATTCGGTCGTAAAAAAAAGAGCCAGCGAATAAAGATGATCCTCTTCGTCAGCGAGTGTGTGTCGTCGATGATGGTTTCGTGCCACACCCGCAAAACGGGCGCATGGAATGGGCCCGAAAAACCGGTCCTCCGGCCGGTGGGCGAGGAAAGGCAATGGCTGGGTTGGGTGTAGGTTCGAAGGTAATTTCGACCCATCACGGTGTGTACGCCGCCTCCACCTGGGCCATCGCGCACCGGGACGATGGCACGTGTTTGCTCGACGGATTCGAAGGTTATAATTGAATAATTCCTACCATCATCACCGTTTGCTATCACCATCACCATTGTGCCGGCACCGCTGCACATACAATACATACGCATTGCCGGTGCTGCGCTCATTGTTTCAGGCCGCACATAAAACGGTCGGTCGGTATGTTGCGTTTTATGTTGTTGTTGTTTGGCGGTACTTGCGCGAACCGAGCGATCTTAAATCGTACGTAAAATTAGCTAATGGCTTCATTTTCCGGTAGCGCGCTCAGTGGATGCGGTTCGGCTTTCCGAAACGCTCGATCGGGCGCGTAAAGCACGGGAGTAGATTCTTTTCTGCGCGTTGGCGTGTTGGAGCTACCAGGGCAGGGGCACCCGCCGAACAGGTTGACGCTGAACGGGTTTGTCAATGGTTTAATGCGTTGGCTGCTGTGAAAACGTTGCTTTCGACTAATAGCGTGTACATTAGCATCCGGTGAACATATATTTTTCTAATCCTTTTCGTACAAAGATAGATAAGAGATGTAAATGTGTTACTTAGTTGAACATCCAAACGGTTGTACAACGTATAAGACTGCAAAACGGATTAACGTTTTAAACTCACGACTATAAACGTCGGTTTGTTTTCATTTGCGAAGTAGACTTTGTTTGCCCTTGACAGCTAGCCGCATGTCAAACTACTTACCTTTCCCCCGTGTCAAAACCCACCGGTGCAATCGATCTTTCTTCGAGCGCGATTGTGTGCACTGGAGCAACGCGCGATTGCGACGGCAGCAGCAGAGGTCAGGTCAGTTATATGACGGTACTCGCCGCTGACTAAACTTCGTCTCCACGGGACGGAAGTGACCTCCGATACTGGAGTGCTTCACCTCGTCCGCGGTCGTTCCATTACGGTAGCACGGTTCATGGGTAGAATCTTCGGTTCTCGGTTGACGCAGTACACGAATCGTTTGGAAACACCTTTAACCTACCGTTTTTCCGGTAGGCCGTCAATAAAAGGCTGCCGGATAGCACAATGTCCATGCAGTGTTAAAAACATGTGCGAGCCCCTGAGGGGTTCTTATCCAATAGCGTTGTCCAATCCAGACTATGGTTTGGTCTTTTTTGTGCATTTGCACTGCATCGAAGTCAGCTGTTATTTTTCATAAAACCGTGTGTGACAGTTCGTTCGATTCAGTTCAGAAACTTCAGAACGGTTCGGAAATGAGCATGTTTAAAAGATAACAATGGTTTTGATAAATGTGTGAATTTTGAAAAAAATATTATTATAATTATTAAGCATTTTCATTAGTCGGTCCTACGCGGTCCTACAAAATTATAAAAGCTTGCTTAAAAACTTTACGAAAAGTTAACATAGACGATCATTAATAAGCTTTTAACTTTTTTTTTAAAGCTGAAGATAAGTGGAAATCAAACAAGTCAGTAGGATCTTTAGTCCGTAGCTAGTTTTAGTACACTCCGAACGAAAGTAAAAGTTAGATCTAGAACCTATATTCATTTCCAACATATTCACTATTCCATGGAAAGCGGGAGAGTCGATTACCCCTTGTTGCAGTCTAAACAGACACATGCATTGCACTTTCTTCAGTCTTTTGGCCCATGGTTCAAGGTCTATATTGATTATATTATTTATAACTGAAGAATTACTTATTGAACTTTTTGTTGATTATACATTCTCAACCAATACCGATATATTATGAAGGTGAGATCGTGACAGCCTCAAATGACACAGAGTTTTCAAGTTGAGAGGGTAAATTTAGTCACATTTCTACTGTTTTTCAAGTTGAACTAGAACATTTCGAGATAAAAGTGAAATTTCACTCTTCCTTTTCGATTATTTGCAACATGGATCTTCAGAGCGTTGTGACGTCACGGAAGTTAATTGAGAAATATTCGCATAGATCTATTTTGGATTTGCCCATTAGCTTGAGAATAAATATAACTCAACGTCAAATTTTAAATGATCTACTTCAAATCCCTTCTGGACCGTAATGAGCACTGACTATCCAACTATGTGGTATTAATAAGTCTAGTAAGCCAGAAATTGCAGGCATGATCGAGTAGGTCGTTACGCCAAAGAAGAAGACTACAACTTTTAAATAAATGCTCCAAATTATCTCATATGAACTCAAAAACCCCGTGAATGTCATCTCGCTTTGTTATCATCTGAGGTTTGCTGCGATCTCATCTCTCTCCATTGCCGTAATGATCGAGAACTTGATCAAATCAACTGAAAAAAAGCTGCAATTAAACAACAAGAATTTCAACCCTTCCATATTGAATTCCTTTACTGGTGATACAAAAGCTGCAGCTTGCGCATGCTTTTTTCTCTCTCACATTTACTGTACACAGTTCCCGTTTTGGTACATTTTTGCCTCTGTTCGAACCATTTCCATACACTCAGCCCGATGACTAAAAGTGTCGAACGCGTGAAACGGATTGCGATTGCGCATCGCGAATGGTTTTTGGTTTCCGCACAATGGAAAAACCTTACCGCAAGGGGGATGATGGGTGGCGCGGTCCGTTCTGTTTGTCCTAGCCTAGCAGCTCGTCGTTTACGGATCCGTGCGCCGATATGGCATCGAGCGGATGTGAAGTCCGTGCCCGTGCCGTGTGGATGGCAGAAGACGTGCTGTTTAAGGGTTTTGGCGTTTGTGACTTTTGTGACTTGGTTGTTGCTCCATCCGCCGGTACGGGCTGTTTCGCCGTTGCTGCGTTGGTGCGTTTACCGTGCACGTGTGCGTGAGTGCGAATTGTCTGCCCCGTTTTCGTCCGGCTCACCTCACACATGACTTCCATATTTTATTTCATTTTCTGTGCTGTGGAAGCTTCCACACAGTGTCAGTGTTTGTCTTTGGCATTTTTTGTTGCTGCTGCTGTTGGGGGTTTTGTTTTTGGTCGCTGCTGGATGTTCTGTTTGTTTCAGCGGGTTTTTAATTGACTTTAATTTCCGTCCGCCCTCGGCAAAGTGACCCGCCCGGTGCTGTTGACGCTTTGCGGGTGAGCTTTTCGCTTTTGTTTTCGGGTTTTCGGTAGCCGAAAAGGCAGCTGAGCTGAAGGTGAATCGGTTGGGTTTCGATCGATGGCCTCACCTTGAACGGTGCGCACGGCCGGTTGAAGTTCATCTAATGCCTGACTGGTTCGGGAGGGGCTTTTTTTTCTTTGGTTTGTTTCTTGGTTGGAAAACGGAAGGATGAGGAGGTAGTGGGCGCACGGGTACGCCCCGGTACGATAAGCTCAAGGAATTCCTTTCCGCCATTGACGCTCAAGGACACATGGTGCCCGATCGATGTGTTGCCGGAGCACCCGCATGATGGATGGACCGAACCGCGCACTGGAAGGTGTTGAAAATTCTCCGACATTTGTCACGGTGGAGCGCACCGAAGGAAGATATTTTTCATTTTTATGATTCACCGTTTAAAATGAGTTATCATCGCGAATGACCGTTCTATGGCAGCATTCGCGATAAGGCAGGATGTGCCTGGATGTTGTTTATTGGGGGAATTGAAAGTTTGTTAACCCGTGCTGTGTGAGGTGATCGCTCATAATATGTTGTCCACTCCGTTCACCTGCGCATATAGCTGAACCAAAAAGTTGTCTTCCAACCATTCACACCATTTGCCGTTGTTATTGGATGTACCGGGCGGTTCAATGAGTCGTACGTAAGCACCCCTTTCGGTTGGTTAAATGTGACATAAATCTGACGCCTGGACAGAAACGCTGCCAAGCCGGGACTGAAATATGAGGGCACAACGCAAACGACCCGTTCACTGTAACTCCTTCCCTGAGCTCGAGTTCTCTGATATGGTTTGATAGTTCTCGGACTACCAAAACTAAATTTCGTGCCCAAAAAAAAGTGATCTAGTGCGTTCGGGCTAGACACTGCGCGTAAGTGTACGGGGACCGGGTTCGGACCATAATGGATACGGTTCGTTGGTCAAATCGTACTACAAATAATCCACTTCCCCACAGCGCTAGGTAACTATTTTGGCAACCGGCAAGCTCCTGCCGAGATTGTGTGTGGTTTTTCGAGTTCTTTTTCCCAAAACCCCATTCCATATGCGTCTTGTTTCGATGCGCATCTCAAACGTACCGTGGAAAACTATCCCGTGTTGTTTCGGTGGTGCTGGGTTGTTACTGTTGCCAGCATTTGTGGAGGAAAGCAATGGGAAGAAAAAAGGGGGGGTCCATAATATTTCTTTCCCTATCATGACCCCTAGAGCGACCAGGCGGGGAATTCTTCTTGGGATCTCTCTCCACACCTCACGTGGTTCGTGGATTGTCGCCGGGCCAGGTTTACCATTTCATCATCACTATTATAAAGTTTGGAAATTTACGATTTGTAAGCAATAGTATATCTTCATGATTTCATAAATCACTGCTTAATATTTTATGTCTTATCTCTTTCACCCGGTGTCGTCTGCCCCCTGGTCTGTGCCCTGGACAAGGGGAGGTTTTGTGGTCATTTTTCTACGCGTTCCGAAACTAGCAAAACCCGTTGTAACTGTGCGTTCTTCACTAGATGAAGGGTAAAAAAACGTAGGAAACAAACGACACGATCGTGTACTGGGCGACAACGGTGACGATCAGCACGACCTGGCTGGGTGGGGGGGATGATTTTTTTCAGCCTTTGTAGCTGAAAAATGTACCACCACACCGGGTATCGGCAAATGGGGTTCTCGCTGGGACAAAAATGTCTAAAAAAAACACACAAATTTTCCTCACCTATTAGGATGGTTGTAAAGCTTGGGGTGGGCTTCTCCTCTTGGAAGCCCCAAACATAACAGATAGAGAATATCCCGGTACCGGTGGTTATAGTTTATGCGACGAGAAGGAAGAGCGCACCAAGCGCAAAAGATGAGCCATTTATTCGTAGACAAACTTGTCTGTTGGAGGAATAAACTATCCTTTAGGTCGTTAGTTTTATTTTGGCCTTTTTTTTTTTTGTTTTGCTGTCCAGTTTTTTTTAAGTGTGTGGAGCTTGTGTTTTTCCTTCCTATTTTTTTGCTTTAAATGGGGAGAGTTGCGATGAAGATAAGCACCAATTGAAAGAAGACGAGAATGTTTTTTGGGGGGGGGGGGGATAGCATGCCTCATCCCTTATTACCCGGTTTCCAGCCGGGGATGGTAGGTCAACCGGCCAGTGCAAACCCGCGTGATCCCGTAGATGATAGCAGCGTAGGGAAGCCAGCGTTCGTCTCGGTGGACGTTGGAAAGGGGCAGGAGACAAGCATACGGCAATAAAATTTCACTATAAAATCATCGAAACGCAGGTGAATTTTCTGGACCGCGTTCCATTCCGTGTTTTCAAAGTTGCTGCCTGGCGGAGTTGTTGGTGGAGGTGTTGGAAGATGCGCGAGGCTTCTCGTTCCATTTGTGCGACCTATGGATGGGTGCTCTCTCTGGAGCTGCACTTGGCGATCGTTTTGAGGTTAGGCTATGCGGTCTGCTGCTGCTACCATTGCCAAGTTTCGGTCAACTGAGCTCACCGACAGAAAGAAAAAAATACATACACCACACCGGCACCGGTTCGGGAATGGCGGAAAAGGTTTGCTCGTATTTTTGCCTTTATCGCTCCCAGTGCTATTGTTTCTTATGTGAGCTGTTTCTATTTTATCGGTAGTGTTCCGTTTGTTTCTTTTAATTTCATTCTTCTGGGAGGCATACGGAGTGAGAGTGTAGTGCCAAACGAACGTAGGAAAAGCTTTGGAACCGATCACTAGCAGAAGGGAGAGAGCAAGGGCAAAAGATGTGGCAAACAAAAATACCTACAGGAACATAAATTTTTCAAGGGGGGTGCTTCCTGGGGAAGATGATATAAAATATTAATCAAATCAAAATGACAGTTTCATTCTTCTGGTGCACCGCGGGACTGGTTTGCGCATTCCAGAGGGACGGAAGTGGCGACGATAAAGCTCGCAGTGTGGTTATGGCGACAAATCGGCTAGTTGAAGAATGGTTGGAATAAGTTTTTCTTTTAAAGTATGAGATGAAGTAGAACAGATAAGAGATGAAGTTCCTGTTGTTCTAAAAAGTGTGTTTTTTTTTTAGTTTTATATCTCTGGAACGTAAAAACATAACGTTTTCATTAGACTCTTCATTAGATGAATGTTCTCCTATTTGAGAAAAAGTTAATAAGTTACTAGGAGTAACAGACCATGATCTCGAAGTACCCAAAACATATCAGAAACTCTCAACAAGTTGCTAGTGTGAAAAATATATCGAACTTTTCGACCTCAGTATCTCGTCTAAACGTCGTGTCTTGAGATAGGTACAGGTCCGGAACGAAGCTAGTTGCTCCCCGTCAGTTTCAATTCCATCACATCCAGCTGTATGTAGGTGTAGGCAGTTAAGGAAATGTGTCTTGACTAACGACTTACCATACCCGGGGGTCCAGAACCAACAGGGAACGGCCAGAGGCGGTGGAGATTGTTGCAAAAATCATATGATTGTCCATACCCCGACCACTCTCCACGGGTTTGTTTTGGTTTTGCGGTAGTCTGGCGGATGAATGCTGGGTGGCGGAGTGGCCTGTCTCTTCCGTCAGTTAGGTCAGAAGGGAAGTTAAATTATAATAAAATGTAAGTCAGATGCCGAGATGTGGTAACTGTGGGGCCGAGGTGCACACATATATATATTTATAGCCAACCACCAGTGCCTTGGTTGGTGTGCGTTGCGTTTGCCCAGCTTAGCGGCATAGCAAGAAACCAGGCAAAGGTCACAATTTATGGTCAAGGTCATTTTATTTGATAAAAATATGTATGCACGTATGTATATTAACCATTGCGGGCCAACCCGAACTGGTGGCGCGGAATGCAAACGGTGAGGGCAAGTTTGCTGTCCATTTTATTGTTGATTTTCTCCTCTCCGACTCCCAAAAGACTTTACGAGTTCGGTTTTTCGAGAGTATGTAAATGTAGTCAGCAGGTTACCGACACGTCTGTTTAGATTGGAGGTTTGGTCCGATCGGGCGGGAAGACGCGGAGTCTGGAGGGAAAGAAGAAGAAAGGCCATGGACAAATTACGCACGGATCTCTGTGTGTGGTTGTGTATGTTTTTTTTTATGCGCATTATGCTGTGTGTGTGTGTGCGCGTTCGCGATCTTTTGCTCGCAACACGCACGCGCTCGGTGCAGGAGCATAAAGGTTGGCGGTTTATTAAAATTTATTCATTCATAAATAAGTAACTGGATCGCGTTATGATCGCCGTACGTACCTCCCCCTTGGTTGTACGGCGTGCTGGTGAGTTCGATTCGGGCAGACACTGAACTTGAGCGACGATCATGCATATAGGGAACCATAGAGAACAGGATTAGCTCAATGGAAAAACAAAAGAAAACACAGAAAACGAGCAACGCCAGCTGATAGCGAAGAGAACTTCTTGTTGAACGTGTCTAATGCAACTCCAGAACGGATGCGGATGCATCCGAGAATGGTTGTAAAGGGGAAAGGAAAACCCCACAGTAGCGAACGGGGGCCAATTCGCGCCAGAAATTCCCCAGCAACCGCGCAAGACGCTAGGGACGCATTTACATACCTAATGAAGTGTTTTGTGTGTAGTCCGTTTTTTTTTTCTTCTCCTGCAGCTTCCAGCTTTGATCTTTTCGTGTTTGACATCGTGGCGACAGTGTGCGGTGGTTTATGGAACACCGAAAGCGAGAGGGAGAGAAAAGAAACCCATACGCACATGGCGTTTCGATGCCGGGAATGCACGGGGGTGGTCATAAATCGCTTGCGGAGAAGCTACACAAGGAATATGGGTCATCGCGAAGCCAATTTGGAGCTGGCATCGGAAACTTGTTCTGGGCAGCAAGTTTGGTTTTGGTGGCTTTTACCGGGTAGGTTTGTTTATTTTTTTTTTTGTGTGAAGGAATTGTTGTTAATCACCTTTAATGGTTTCTTTTTTTAATCGTGAACATCTTTTTTTGTTATCGAAAGATTGGTTTTAGCTTGCATTAATTTTCTCCACCCATTCCGTGGGGACATATTTTATTTGTATTAGCAATTAATCGTTTTTAATATTGTGTAAAAAATTTTTTTTCGAGCTTAATTTTGCACAAATAGCGGTAAACAGTGTCACACCCGGTCGCATTCGCATAAATAATGATTGTCCTAGTAAGGAATTTTTGATAAGCAGCAGGGTCTTTTTATGTTGTAGGAGAAAACATTTTAATTGCTTTCGGATAAGATAGCAGCTAGTAGGATTTTCCCTCATATACTCATTGGATGTAGGACGTACCCTGGTAAGCCGGTCGCTTCTGGTGGCGTATGAGAAAATCGTTCATCCGGGCTCCATTAGTGCGGGATGCGCAATCGACGATGTCTCCCTCCGCAATATTTCCCGTTGGAGAGCCGAAAAATTTGCAAATTTGTTTATTCATGTTCGATCGTGCTCACCAGCTGGCGAAGGTTTGGAACGTTTCGGATGTCACTAATGAAACGATTATTGCTCCGGTTGCCAATGTCGCGATCAACGATCATCATCTGGTCTGCCCGCAGCACCTGCCTGCTAGATGGTGGAACGCGACCGAGTTTCACTTTGGTTTTTCGTGCGGGCCCGCTTAGCTGAGTGACGAAAAAGAAGTTTTAGTTTTAATGGTGTTTTATGTTTTCTGTTTTTTTTTGGCAAACTTTCTCTTTCCCTGTGACTGATACCAGGAGTGATGGGTTTTTCGGTGTATCGGATATGGTTACGCTTTCCCACCGACGATCGTACGTCGGTTGCTTAATGTACCACGACGCATGGCACGGACGGTGAACGAGTTTTCATCTGAAAATCGACACACCGTGTAACGGTTTTGTAGAGATGCGCACGTTACAAAACGTTCGATCGCGCGTGCGGCTGGGTGTGAGGGAGATTCTATTGCCAAAAAACGTAAACCGGAACTCTTCCGAAATGTTTTCCCAATTGTTTTTCGTGTCTCATGTTGTCGCTGTTGGAGGGGGTTTCTGATTAAAAGTACGCTGCGGATAAGAAACAGAAAATGCAGATGAATCGATGGTTATGCTTGCATGGACCCGCAACAAGTCCGGTTTGTGAAGGGGAGGGAACATTGGAATTCGGCCGTATATCACACGTTTTATCGGCCCGGCTTACTTCCAATACAGCCGCTTAGCGCGTAAGGGTTTATAGGCCGAGGTGGCCTAATGAGTGCCGATCTATCGGTTCCGAGCTGCGAGGTTGTCTTCCATTTCGGTGCGCCACAACTAGCCGGTTGAGGTTTCGGTTCGTTTCATCTGCCGTCAATTAGGACCTTAAACAGTTTTATGTGATACGCAGCGCAAAATCACGGAAGAGCGCTAGCGTGCGGCAATTTGGCGGCTATTTTATGCCGCCAATGCTGTCCGCTTGACATTCTCTAGCGGTGGATTAGAGAGCGAAATGTAACGCGCATTATTAGAAAAGGAATAACTCAAGCTTATTCGTAGTGTATCTGCGTTGATGCGTTTACTAAAGTTAGCAAACTCATAGGAAACTAATTCTCTCAACGGACTTCGTTCCGTCCTATACTTATGTGTCGTAAGCAATTGCTTTAAGATCGACTCACTTAAAAAATCAATTTTCGACATTTTTGAAGTTTTTATGAAACTTTTAACTTTTTTTATGACATGAACTATGATTGGAAGTTTGAGCCTCTTCATCACACTGAATATAGGAGTCTGGAATCATTGAGGTAGTGGAAGGGATTGGCAAACGTTGCCGATCTTTGGAATCCTAGAGTAGAATATTCAACATTGATGTTTGGGTTTGTTTGTTAGAAGTCCTCTCAAACAGTGGCGGTTCTTATGGTAGGCAGAATAGATTGCATCCAAGGGTTCAGTCTGCTGAATGTCCCGGTAAAGTCGTGATAATATTGAATCAACATTCCCCTCCGATATCTTTGGGCTTTCAACGTTCAAGCTTACAGGGACATATCTACAAATAGTGAGAGAGTTCTCTATATTTTCCGCTAGTGATTTTCAAGAGGCTTGACATTCCACTTGGTCACGAATCTAACGGTTGGCGTATTAGACAACCGCCAAGTATTCGGTCGGGGTCCAGAAGAATCGCGTGGAGTATTGAAGCTCATCAAATCAACATGTAAAGCAGGATATCATGGGCTCCCTTTCAGACGGAGGACAAAATCTTCATTTAGATTATTCTGTACTTTGTCCAATTTTCGGGTTTTGAAATATTTATTTTTCTCAAAACAGTTTTTAGACATAAAGAAACAAAGTATCCGAAAACATCTTTAAGATAGGTCCAGTCGTTCTCGAGTTTTTGCTAGATAAACAAACATATATTCATTTTTAATATATCGAGAAGATAATAGCATCGATCGTGTTGGTGGCGATTGCGTAGCAAGAATAGTCTTTATACTATTTGCCTTCGCTCACTAAATGATTCAATCAATTAGCCGTGAGAGTGGAAGACAGTACAAGGCAGCATCCAACACCGAGTGCAATCCATTACGAACCATTCTCACCGACCCCGGCCGTTGTCCAGCGATTAAGAGGGTGTCGTGCCTTCCGCAATTTCCCGCTCACACGCTACACACGCACAAGGTGCTAAAAGTAAACAGCAGCAGGTCTGCCACATACAGCACCGAAAAAGAAGGCCCTTGCGGACCATTGTGCACTTGACAGGGTCGAGAAGAAGAGTCTTCATTTACCGAGAGTGTGACTTCGCTGCCAGCGTGTCTTGAGTTGAAGATTTGTTCGGAGTTTGGGGTGTTTTTTTATCTCCTTCGCTCCTCGTTGTTTCTTTTGGGCGGACTTGTGGAGTTTTGTTGTACGAAAACCATCGCTTGTTGTCCGAACGTCATCACCGTGAATTCGGCAAGTCAATATTTGACTTTCTCATGTTCAAAAATAATGAAACAGCTAGTAGAAAAGCGATTCACCATCATGGTCCGCTGGGAGTTCATCGGGGGTCGCTGTATGAGCTGACGTTTCCCAGGGTGCGGGATGGGGCCATACATGTTGGAGAGGAAGGCGTTGCTGCATTGAGTGTACAATAAACCGTAAAAAGGTCAAACTAGTTGGTGATGCTCTTTTTTTTTTCTTCAATAGCACATTGTTTCAAACCTAGAAGTACTTAAAGTCTTGGCGGTCTTTTCTTAAAGTCAAGGGTGTTTTTTTCAGGAATAGTGGATTAAAACCGAAAACTGTTACATTTGAAGTTAGAGAAAATAGACCATAAGACTCTATTGGTTTAGTTTTTGAATACTTTAGGTAGAAAACAGAGTCCCAGAAAAAAAAAACAATTAAAATAAATCTTTTTGTACATTTGAAGATGCATACTAACCAGTTACGTAGTGAACGTGTGTCAGTTGACATAATCTACGTCAGCTTGTACTGTAGTCATACATCTGATCTCCGTTACCGCATCGAGTAGCGTTTGGCCGCACAAAAAAGGTCAACCGCCTTCTCCTGGCCATCGTACAACTTGTCTAGTGGTAGCGTTCTATACTCTCCGGTCTACCCCCTTGTTCCTCCAAAGCATGCTTGAGAAGGTCAATTGGTAAGGTCCAGTGAGTTAGCAAGCATCTGCTACCGTGAGATCGTTCGATCGTCCAACAATGTCCGTCCAAGCGAGTATGATCTATCGAATCGTGAGTTTCGTTTGGAGCTAGAACCGGGACGTGGAGAGGATTACGAGCGCCGTTATAAAACCCAAGACCCTCAAGCATGCATTTTCTCCTGTTTGCGAAGGGTTTTCTTCGGTTTGGAGCGTGATCATCTCCGGATCCGTGGATGAACTCGATACATCCGTTTATTGCCCTGTCCCTTGCATCAACTGGCCATATTCCGTCCAGCAGCTTAATTCCGGTGCGGTTCGCAAACATCTCTGATTGGTTTGTCCAACGCATTAATCATCGGCAATGGTTCTCGCGTCTGGTCAGGTTTGACCCCGGGTGAGGTGTAGCAACAGGGAGGGGAAGGGGTGGAATAAATTATGGAAAATTACCAAAACAAACAAGCTCGTCCCGCGGGCAACCATGGAACGCGCCGGGAGACGGTGCCGTCCATCGCTGAGGTAATGTTTGGCAGGTGACGTTTGATTGTTTTTTACGTCGCACGGACGACGTCTCGGAAGCGAAGGAAGTGTCTAACGGGGCTGCTGGGCGGACTATCGTCTGCAGCAGATGATGATGAAGACGACGATGATGATGATGATGATGATGATGATGATGCGAGCTGTCCAAAAGAAGGGAACATTGTTCGAAGATTGCCTGCGGTTTGGAAGAAAATGGGGTGGCAATAAACCCCGATCCACCTTGTTGGAGCAAACGCGTACGTTTTGTTGACAACGGCGAAAGGATTAGCATGGCGGCGACCGCGTAATGCAGGATGAAAAATAGGCATCCATTTTGACACAGTGGGGATAGTACCATCCACCTTGCGGTAATCCGTTCCGTCACAAACCCCGGTGACTCATGCAAAACGTGCGTAAACGATCTGATTGGTGGGGACTCGTGGTTCCGATGGCTGAGTTCAAAATGTCAGACATTATTTGTCACTAAGAGGATGAAGGAAACGATTGCGAAGGGGGTTCAAGGGGGTGGAGATTAGCTGAGTTCATCATTTGACTGATTGCTTTCATGGTTGTATCAAATGGAATACAATCATCTTCCGATAACTAATGCAATGCCTTTTAAAAGGTTCGCAAAAAAAAATGCAGAAACAAGAAAACAAAAATGCTTACTCCAAGAAGAAAGCACACAATAATGGCTTTTTTTGTAGTGTGTGTGTGAGTTTGCAAAGAATGCAAAACAGAGAAAAGCTCTTGACGTTCTCGCAGCGAACATTTGCACCAGTTTTAAAGCTCTTGAAAGTTTCATAAAGCGACAGTACTTTGCAGATCATTACCAGATGACAGCGGCAAAAATAAAGTCAGCGCCTACCACAGACACGAAACCACCAACAAGACAGCAAAAAAAAGGCATTTCCGTGCAGGATATAAAAATGCTTTCTTTATGGAGTTGTAGAAGAGGAGGGGTGGTCGGGTGGGAGGATGAAGAAACCCGGACAGATTCTCAAACGACAGCCGGTACACGCTGTGATGAGCGCTCCACATTGCAAAGTTACTCCCAGTTACTAGCGGCCGCTAGCAAAGAAAACGGCTGGAAGATACATCGGAACCGTTAGTTAGTGGGGAAAAGTGTGGCAGGGAAAATTTTGGGGGAAAATACAACCTTCCCCCCTTTTTTTCCTCGCGGGAAGCGGTGGGGTAGTGGGCGCCTGGCAAACGAGGAAGGAACTCTCTACGCAGCCAGACTCGTAAATGGAGCGCATAAATTTTCACTGTCATCTGTTTCTGAGCAGCTGCCAGTCAGCGAATTTTTATGTGTTGTTGTTGAACCACGTTCGCCACGTTCGCATCCACTCAAACGCTAGTGCGCGGGGCAGTGTATATTGTTCGTCCACGGTATCCCTGTGTGTGTGTGTGGGTTGGATCGAGTATGGTTTTGACAGGTAGTGGAAACACAAAGTATACGGTTGGAGAAAATGAGTACGCCTGGTTGTTTGTGCTCTTTTCGCTCATGCAGCTCCACCGGCAGGTTCGTATCCTTGCGTCCTGCACTAACACTACGAGCGGGCGGTATAACAAAAGTGGGAAAACCGACCAACAACAGGAATTTTCCAACCACCACCAACAATCTTGCAGTACGAGATGCGCATGTTCTGCCCTTTTCTGTCTACCCGCGTGTATCTCTCTCTCTCCGGATCTTCATTGGAGAGTGGGCCCTAGAACACATGCGTAGGTGTTAGTGTACGTCCTTCCGCTTTGTTTCTGGTGTGACAGGTTCACCCCCTTTTTTTTGGGAAAATCAGCTCCCGAGTACGAACAGGCGCACAAACACTTTTCGCGCTTTTCCTAGTGCACGTGTGCCCAGTGCGCGCCATTTTTCATTGGTGTCCGTGTGGAAGGATACTCCAATACATCCGCCTGAAAGGGAATTGCGCGTATTATATGTTCACACCTACACCTTCATTGTGTATTCAGAGAACAGCAATCGTTTGCTATCCCTTTCTTCAGGGTCGGAAAATCCTTACCACTACATAGCAAGGGGAGACATTTTAAAGTTCCTCTTTCGGGTGTTTGGGTGCGTATGTGTTCCACGGAGCATCCATTCCAATGGGATGTGTTAGTAAACGCAACCGCGTACGTACACGACGCGCCCAGTTTCACTTTCGTTGTGTTGGAATGTTTGTTTTACAAATTTTCTCAATTTGCATATCAAAAGGAAGCCATTTCCTCGGGACGACCACTCGACGGTGCCGGCGTTTGCAGAAACAGGATGCACACACGGGGGTGGTTTCGCGGTCATTCACGTTTCTCGCTGCGGTGTGCGTCGGTGTGAGTGCACACATACACCGGTGCAACTTTGCAACCCCCGTCCCCCGATGGTGCTCTGGTGACGCGCGTGTGGGTGGTATCGTTTGAATGGGGCAAATATTTCATACACACCAGAAGGATGGTCTCGCTCCACGCGTCTACACACGTACCACGTACTTCATTTTGCTTACCAAGGGGGAGGAGGAGGAGGAGGAGGAGGAGGAGGAGGACGTTTGTCAGGATGGGTATCTTTATTTTCGTGTGTTCCGATTCGTTCGTCGCTTTTTCCTCGTCTTCCAGACCCGGCCAATGGTTTGGGGGGATACAGTTTGAGTAAGTGTCGCAAAAGTGAAGCATAAAAACACGTCAAGGGGACCATAAATTAAGGTGTACGGTACGGACATTGCTCTCGGTAGGAATCGGCACCGGTTTGGTGTGTTTTTGCCACCGAAGAAAAGCGTATCCTACCTGGTATTGTTGAATTTTACATGGAGGTTTTAAGGCACTGAACCTTGCAAGCAAAACCTTGAAGTGAAACGAGCCTTTTGGTGCACTTTAAGAAGTCAATTCAATATGAAATTCTAAGTTTCTTTTCGCCCGCTTGCAATGTGCATTCCAAACGGTTTTCTTTTTGCATCTATGCACACCAGTTTTATGCGCTCCATCATCATTTGACACGAACATTATGGCAAGTGTGGGCATTCGGGTACGCAGCAGGAGTTTCACTCCCGACGCTTGATAGAATAATCTTTCGTGTCGTTCTTTTCATGCACATCTGGACGGGTGTGTTGAGACAACGGTTGAATTGAAGGAATCCCGAGGATCCCTCTCTCTCTCTTTCTCTTTACTCCATCCAATAACAATAATCGTAATCATGCATGCGAAGGTTGTTAATATCACTGTAATTATTACGGTTATGCCAACGATAATGGTGATTATCGGGTAAGGAAATCTTTCGACGATTTGCATAAAGGTTGATGCTGTCTGTTGTCGTCTGCGCTGCCCTAGGATGCATGCTAGGGCATTACCGGGACAGTAATTGTGTAAGAACGTCAGTCGGAAGAAGGATTAAAACCGAAGCGTCTGTCGAATATTTTGTAACAAATTGAGTCTTGTAACATAAAACGGCTGAAACACACATTCTCATATTCAGTTTTCGCCGCACGCTAAATGTGATGTAAAATTTGTTCCTAGCTCTAGTAACATCACGAAAACCTGTTTACCTGCTGGAACATTCTTTGCTTGCTGAAGAACGCCACGCTGAGGAGCGAGTTGGAGCGTCAATTAAATTAGGAGGAAAAATAGGAAGCTTCCATCGGTGGCCAATTATTGGCTTCAGTTTCGGAGGCAATCGTCGCCCGGGTCACCGTCTTCGTAATCAGGTGAATCGGGGACGGTGTTTATTTTTCTTCGCGTAGCTTAATTGTTAGGTATTAATTTCTTCTACGAAGACCCCCGGTTCCGATATGGCACCACCAGCTGAGACGATTTGTGATAGGTTTGATAGCTAGCTTGTGGCTGGTTTTTGTTGGTCCACAAAGCTTCCATAGGCATTGGGGAAGATAAAAAAAAAACTTGCGGAACAGAAAACCTAATAATAAAAATAACGAATATCCCGCGGTTGGATACGATTTGTATTTGGTGTTGCTTTGTTACCGCTTCTCTAGTGTGCGGTGGAATCGGCAGACGATCCTCGGGGAATAGTTCACCGATATCGTCGACGCCGATGGACGGCATTGATTAGCCGGACGACATCGAGCGCGGTGTGATTTCCAAAGCTCCAAGGATGATGGGCGTTTGGGAGAAAATCGTAACCGATGCCAGCAACGATCGGGGCTCGGAGGGGTTAGACGTTAGTGACCAGCGAAGGAAGAGGAAGCCAAGGGCGCAGCGGTAATCTTTTCCTCTAATGACAACCATATTTTAGATTAGAAATAAACTCGTAAAGCGAAAATGACATCAACCAAATAAAAAAGTTTCCCATCAAACTGAGTGAACAGTTGGGGGGGTTTTATTCGTCTTCTTCTTGTTGGTTTCTTTCAAACTGCTCCCGCGATCACCTCGCATGGAGATCGCATAGGGGGTAGGAAATACAAAAAAGCTAATCGACAGTGGAAAAGGGGTGAAATCAAACCACCCCGTTTAGTTTTTTTTTTCTCTTCTGTTGAGTCCAGACGAGTTGTGTGTTTCTTTTCCTTCCCGTCTCCATCTGGTGCCATCACCAACGTTCGTCCGCCTGTCAACAGCACCGGAGCAGTTTTTTCGGTGCCATCGCATGAACTATACCCTTAGCCGAAGCCGAAAAGATCGATCGAGATTTGATCGGGTGCGCGAGATTGTTCCGTGCATGATCGTTTGATTTGTATAGGCGGGAAGGTATGTGGTATCTGTGGATACGTGTCTTGTACGAAGCATTCATAGAACGTAGGGAGAGCTTTGGAGAACATTCATTGTCTGACATGTTTATGTTTCACGTTTTTGTTTGCAGTGAGGCGATGGTGATATTTGCGACAAAACATAACCAGGCGTGGAGCAGCCTACACATTTGCCGTGTAGAACGCTAGAATGTATCGGCACGTGAAGATTGATCGACCGCAAGTGGGCAAAGTTTCACGAAATAAAGTGAAGAATTTAATGTCTCTTTTGTTTTAAGACGGTTTGAATCGGAGTTTTCTTGCTTACCATTTGTACACATCGATAGAAATTAAATCTTTTGCACCATAAAGACACTCCGAATGAATTGTTGATGAATTTGGAAGTAATTTTCTGGGTGCAATTGAACGCTCTATCTTAAAAAGAGTGGTCGTAAATCCAAGTGCAAGCTAACAAGCACACAGTATGTAAGTGCTTTGCGGTAGATCTTTTCGCCCTCAATAGGAGGAGCATCTTTAGGTGGTGCCCTCTTATCACACAACAGGGACGGAAGGGAGGGGTTACGCATAATTACTCAATTACGCGATAAATTGTTTGTTTTATTCATGTTTCGGTCCGCTAAATTTTGAAAGCTTTGATATAAGTAGCTTCTTGCTGTTGTTGTTCTTCCTGCCTGCCTGGCGTGGTTTTCGGTCCCAACCAAGTGGCTCACAGATTTGTCGACAGGCTGTTCCCAAACCGGGTCAGCCGGGCTAAACGATGATTCCGTGGGGCGTGTGAGAGAATCGCGCATGAAATTAGCAACGAAAAAACGCAACAGGGCATCTCCTCGGGCGGTTCTATTGAGGACGTTCCGGGATGGTCGGCACTTCATTGCTTACAATCCATCGTAACTGGCATAAAATTGACTTGAATTGGATTTGGCGGGAAGCCCATCCGCTTGAACAAAGACAAACGTTCCGAATGTGCCACGATCGGGAGCGCGGCAACATGGAGTGCAGTGAACGGATTCCAAAGCAACAACAGAAAAAAGCGAAGAAACATTTTAAATTATTTACACACGGTGACTACGCACGGCGCGCGTGTATTGTCTATTGTGTCATTGGGGCACAAATTTACGGCCATATCAGTTAGAGAGCAGTGGAAAAGCATAACGAAGCTAGCCCGGGGAAGGTCCATAAAAGTCGGATGGCCAGTTATGGCTCTTTATCAACCAACGTAATGACAACCACCAACCAAAGGGAGTGTGAGGGTGCTGAAGATGTTGGGGGTGAGGGAAAAATCCACACAAAACGTCGCATCACAACGTCGTTTGGTCGGTTTTTGGGAGTTGATATTGTTTTATAAATTTTTCCAAGATATACAACCGGATAAATGTGGATTTATGATGGTTGGAAAAGTGGTGGCTCATCTTCCAGTTTGCCACTCGGTTGGTGTTGAAATTTGTTCCACGAAGCGGCAGTGGGAAAGAAGGACGAGGTGGTCGGTAGTTGGCTTAAAGATGAACCATTTATCCCTTCGTTTGTAGGGGGTTGGTTTTACCCGCATGGAACACGGGGACAGAGGGGACCATTTTCCTAAACCACTTTAACCACCCGAGCTTTCGCAAATGATAGTTTAATTCAATTAAAGCACTTTTATGGCGCACTTTTTTACAACGCACGGTACAATTTGTCCCTTTTCTTGTGATTTGAAATTTAGGTTTATTGTGTGTGTTTGTGCTGGAGAGGTTTTATTTGGAGGCGAAGAAGGTCACGAAAGAGGTTAGTATTTGAAGTTAGTATTTGATGGAAATGCATTTTCTCTGCGTGATACTGCTGGAGGTAATTTTTTTACGTAAAAAGCAGAAAAATTGACAAAAAATGTTTACATCGTGTCGTATGAGTAAAAGATATTAAATGTAATTTAATTTAAACTTCTTAGGTGAAGGTTATTTCCTTTTGTGGTGGAAAATAACGAGCAAATTCAATTAAGGTACTTTACACATTCACGAAAGGATTTTAACGCTCACCTTTGCTTCCATTACACCAATTAGCCCAATTATTATCTCAGATTTTACTCTTCATCAAGCGGTGATTGTGGAAAAAGCAAGACAGGACAACCACTTGTTGCATTCCGTAGGTTTCTTTTGTCTAAGAAAAGTTCTTCCTGTTTTTTCCGTCCACTAATGATCGTTTTTGTGAAGTGTCGGACGCAGTTTTTGCTCGATTAAAAACCTTCCGCTGCCGTTGCAGTACTGAAAAGGATATTTTATTGGTGGTTGAAGCGTTCGCTTAATCATCTTCGTGTTTCGGCAGCACCCGTCGTTTAGCCGTCGTTTACGGGTTAGCAATGGGCAATTTGATTTGAATAAAGCAAACAAAAATTGAATCGTCGCCGTTTTTTGTGAACCTCAGCCTGGGATCACACATAAAAACACAAACACAGGGTCTTAGTGGGGAGGATGCTAAGGCCTATTGGACGGAAGCAGAATCGAACCGATCGTTCGAGGATCCCCGAGCTTATCCGCGGTTTGGAACGGTTTCGGGTGGAGGCAAACATCAAACGAATGCGTTCGTTTGCGTGCGAGAGCTGTGTGCCCGCGTGAAAGAGGATCAGTGACAGCGAGGTGATCGCCAACTTCTCCAATAAGTAAAATCGGTGGCTAACCGCTAGCCGCGTCCCGCTTAAGATAGTGACTAAAATTTGGGTTAAAATTTATGTAAATTCATTTTATTTTACGACTCCGCGTCGCGGCATGGTATCAGTTTTCATTTCTGTTCTTGGCATCGGCAACCGACCGCGGGTCGGGGATGGCCGGGATTTGTTGTCTAATATTTAGGCCACAGCGTGTAGGGGAGAATCTAGCGGTGTGCTCTGCTTCGTGAACGTGCGGTGCTTTCGGTGCAGATTTTGTGCACATCCTTGGAGTGGCACATCCGCAAAAAGCTCGAGCGGTTCGTATGTTAATCCCGCGCAAAGCAAACCATCGATTGGCTCTAACGCGGGTCGTGAGGGGCTTTAGTTCACGTTCACATGACGCATTAGACGAGCGGCTTAGAAATCGAACGATAGCGTAGGATCGGGTGAACCGCACCGGATAGACATGGCAGTGTCCATAAACTTGAAGAAAAACATCCTCAAGCGTTAGACGATCGAAAGCTGTCTTCCCTCGTCAAATGGATCCACCTGTTGCGTTTGCTCCAAATGCGCAATCATTCCGCTTCGGGCCGGAGAGTTCGTCGTATCGACACGCTCATTATACAAACAGTGTTAAATTATTGAAATACTTCTTCCTCATCGAAGGCGGGCAACCCGCCCTGGGATCGGTCGAACATCGGGCTCGTTCCAACGGGGTTTTTGGAGGGCAAGACACAGAAATGCAAAACATGTCCCATAAAATACGGCACGGCGTGTAATAAAATATTTTGCGAGCATGTGGAATTGGCATTCCTGCCAAATTGGATGTGGGGACCCGCGATTGCATTGCGGTTGGTTTTTGTTGCGAAGCTTTAGCCGTTTATCACATCGTATGGAAACCGCGGGTAGGTTGTACGGCACAGGAAAGGATTAGAAATATATCATCGTTTTGTTCCGTCACGGCAGACAATTGTGTGCGACATGGAAAGTTCTTGTGCGCCCGATGTGTATCACTGTTTGGTTCAAATTTATATTTGCAAATAAGCAACCTGTTCGTTAATAAGCAAAAGGTTGAAGTTTTGAAGTTTGAAACTCATTCATTGAGGTGTTTGATAGTGAATTTGAATCAACTACATATTCTTTGTTACACTGAGTAAATTTGATTATTCAATGATAAAAGTTATTTCATTGTATAGTGCTTAAGTTATTTATTTTTAATAATGCAACTAGCGCAACAGTGAGACGTAGAAGAAGAGTTTGTAACATGTGTAAAAAGATGCATAATAATGCAGTTTTAAAGGGCCAAATTGTGAAATACGGTATATAATTAAAATTAATGAACTTTAGCTCATATTCATGATACCTATTTACACGACGTTTCCGCTATCTACTTCATGGTCGTGTCCTGCTGTTGAAGTTCTCAAAATTGCAATATGTTATACCACCCTTCGAAGCGGAGGGTGGGATAACAACATCTTCACTCTTGCTCAGGTTCCTTTTGAGATAAGGACGGCCAACAAAGATTTTGCTAGATGTTTTTACAATTTATATTTTTTTCGTGTACCTGCATGTTGGATATTCTACACACATGTTAAAATGTGTAACATTTTTTTGAAATACCAGGAGCTTCATTAGGTATTTTTTGTACTATTTTCGCTTTTTTTAATCAAGCATCGATATTGTACCTAGGAGAATCTTGCGCATACATGACACACACATTACAGATAACGAAAAAAAAAAAATTAAAACCGAGTATACTAGAATCAGGACACTGACATTTTTTAATACTAACATGATTTTTTAAGAATCTTGCCTATTCGTTAAATTTGAGTTGATGCAATCTTCCAAGAACAAAGGAGACACAGCCTGGAAGACTGATGGATAACAAATAGGATAATATTTTCTAAATCCCCTAAATGCAATTCCCGTATCATCGATATTTAAATATAAAGCATGCATTAGCATTTTTAAAAGGTTAAAATGATCAAAAATACATTCGATAGTAGACTACGTGAATGAAAACAAGGAAACTGCTTCCTGCCTTACCAGTTGAGACGCTGAATCACAAACCTAGATAATTTTCTTTGGACAATTTCATTGGAACAGAATTCCATGGTTGGGACAGCCCGGTGGGGTAGTGGTATCGGCGCTGCTCTCTCACACGACAGACCGG
>KB663633.1:2073042-2107226 GCA_000349025.1 Anopheles minimus | reverse complement strand
AGCTCATATTCATGATACCTATTTACACGACGTTTCCGCTATCTACTTCATGGTCGTGTCCTGCTGTTGAAGTTCTCAAAATTGCAATATGTTATCCCACCCTTCGAAGCGGAGTGATTGACTATCCTGCTACGTGGTAAACTAAGTCTAATACGGCCAGGCCGTCATATAATAACAAACAAAAAAGAAAAGATTTCCAAGGTGGACCTAACCAGAGAACAATATAATGCTTGAACATTTTAAGAATGAGTTCTGGACTCCTGTTTGCTATCTTTGGCAAAGGAATATACACAAGTAAATGATTCGAAATGAAGAAAAATGATTCTTTGAACTTTTACAGAATTTTATAAAAATTTTATTTATCACAGTTTTTATTACGGTTAGTCATTACGGTTAGTAATGAAACGAATGATTTTAAATAGTTGTACTATTAATATTGTATACAAAAGATTGACTTAAATTCTCATAATATATTGATTGAGCAAATTGGCTTGGACAGCTTAGGAGGATTTTTAACAAAAGCCATTTGCGAGATTCCTAAAATACTAATGCTTATTAATTGCATGAAAGTAAATTCAACACTATTGATATAATGATGCTAAGAGACCCAAATTCAAAAATTTCTTTTCTAACAGTGTGACTATTTAGAATTCAGATTTCAATAATTGAATCAATACATCTTTGCTACGTTTTCTCAATATCAGCAATTAAATGAACCACACAGCGGGAAGGCAAAAAACACTTTTTTACTTTTAAGAACGTATACAAACTAATGGATCTTACGCGGGTTGCAATTGTACATGATCAGGATCGTAGGTTACCTGATTCGGATCCTTCGGCAAATTGTTCTGTCCGTAAGTTCATGTTTTAGTTTTTCTTCAATGCCTAGCCACATTCACCCCGAGCGATTGGGAATCGTCTTCCGTTGGCGCTAAATAAACTTAAACAACATCCATAAAGCGCGATCATCTTTGCATCCGGATGACGTTCAGCCATTGCCGCTGCCGGGAGAGCAACGCAACGGGGTGTTGGTATGCATTACCAAGCGAACGCTACCGATGCGCTAAAGTAGCCGCTACCGATCGGTAAACATTCGCCAACCCGTCTCACTTTGCCAACCGTCTCAAGAACGATCTTCACCGGGCAACGATCGGGCCCCGCTGTATCCTTGCGGGTAACGCCATCGCCGAAAGCGAAACGAAGGGCACTGCAAAGTGCAATACCGGGCCATCAGATAACGAAAGCGTCGGAGGGTTTGGCATGCCTGAAAACATCACACCGAGCGCTAGTGTTTCACCCCAGGCTTGTGCTGTGGCGGTGCATGTTCAAGTGGATTTTTCGCTGATGTTTACCGATCGCTGGATCGCTTTCTTCCTGCCGCCCGCTTCTACCAGCCCGATGGACAGTGGTCTTCGGTATGTGGCGGAACTTTTGAGGCACTTTGCCAGCATCAGCATCGGCGGTTGGATTGCATCGCTGCACTTTGTTTGCGGTCGTTGCAACTGTACAAATTGATTATTCTTTGTTTAACTTCCCTCCACGCGGACCTGGAGGGATGAATGTTTTGTTCGTTCCCTGCGCGAGCTGTGTTTGAGCCGAGCCGAATCGGGCCGACACAAACCCGACCTGTTCTAGGCGTGAACGAGAATAAACCGGCAAGTTTTTGTGTTGGAAAGTATGCCAAATTTACGACACTGGTCATTATGCGAAAAGAAAACTATTTTCTAAAATATTTACCACGATCGTTTTGGGGGTCCTCCTGCATCTACTAATTATAATTTATGATCGTCTCCTTCCTTCTGTTCTGTGCCAGTTGATTTGTAACAGTCCGACCATATGTTCCAGGGGTTCCAACTCGGTAAGCTTCCTGTTTGGTAGATTCCAATAATTTACGATGGTCACCCTTTCCTGGAGCATTAGCCGGTGGAGCCGAAAATCAAAGCGTGCAAAACGAAACGTGTGTCCAATTCCACGGTTTCACCCCTAAATCTCACGAGAATCCAGGCGGCCGAGAAAGGTGTCACCTATCTCGGTACCGTACCGGTTACCCCGTGGAATTGATAAAATCCGCAATCCCTCGGTCCCCGGGTAGGTTTGCCGTGCATGGTTTTTACGATCGTGCCGCGTGGTAGAAAATAATCTCCCCTGAACGGGCGGATGGGAAACAAAACTACTTGTTTGCAGCGTGAAATGTTGCGGTGGTTTTGTTGGTCCCAAAATCACACACACATTGGCTTAGTTGGTTAGTTTTAGATAAAAATTTCTCCCCGTAATGAAGCTGGACGATATCGAACAGGATATGTGTGGAGGAGGAGGAGGAGTGGCAGGAGTGGCAGGCGTGACAAAAGGCTAACGAAGCCGGTCCACCCGGTAAGATAGATGCCAAAACCGATGACAATAAATTTTGGACCACTTTTTTTCTGCACATAGCTCAGCCGCGGAGACAGAGAAAGTAGATTGAAGATGTTCGAGGATTCGCCTGGGCGGAATGGATTGGTTTACGAAAATGGGAATTATATTTGGGTGTGTGTGTGTGTGAGTGTGGGGGGAGGGGGGGAGAGAAATAGGAAAGGCAGATGGGCAGTAAAAATCCTGATGGCCAGCCAGCTTTCGTGTGCAAAATTTTGGAAAGTTTTCAAAGTGGCATTTTAGCCGACCTTTGGGTTGTATGAAGCGCAACCGTCAGTTTCTTTTTGGGGGCCAATTAATTTGTGGAAAAACATTTGTGCCGGAAAATAATTCCATAAAACTGTCCGCGATCAGTTCCGGGCGGTGTGAGGATCCATCCGTTACGGGGCGGGAAGATAGAACGAAGCGAAGTGTGGCGCAATCGTCAAAGAGCAAAATGCCGCGAAAAAAAACCGCCATGTGAGCGAAACATCCCGGCGGGGATTGTCCTGGTTGGTCGTTAATTAGTGATCGCCAGGGTACACGTACAACCCCGGCATGGCATATGGAACGGATGGGTAAAATAAAATAAAACAATCGCGCAAAGCCGAGAGAGTGGCCGAGTTCGATCGGTTATCGGTACTGATGAGCAGCACAAGCAGCACCGGTATTGGACGCTGTTGGTGGCCGTTCGTACGGCCGCGGGAGGATCGGTACTTTCCCCTTCGGCCTTGCACACTCCCTTTGCTATCCCCTGCAGGCAAATGAGAGATCAGCAAGTGTCAGAAGTCGACATAAGGTAGCACATTGCGTTGTCTTCAACAGGGATAGAACGACATGGACGGTCCGGGCCCTTACCGGATGCCGACACACGGGCTCTCTGTTATGTGCCGGTGGCAAAGATGTGTCTTCGTACTGAAGCGCCACACAGCCGCCCCCTTTATGCGCGGAAGACAGTGAGCGATCGGGGAATGTAAATTTTGCGGCACTCCAGAACTCGTAACACATGCTGGAGTGTTGGCAAGGGAGGAAGGGGAAGGAAAAGTGAGGGGAAGGGTTTTAAAGGTGGAATGAGCTGCCGCTGGTGCCACACCGCGATAAGATAAAAATGGTCGCCGAGTTTCTCTAATGGAACGGAACGGTTTGGTTTGGTTTATTTATTTTCGAACCGTAGCGATAAAGTTCGCACCAATTGGACGTATTTGGTGTGGTTTGGTAATTGGAAGGAAACATTAAGGATGTGCGGTGGCAGTTATCTTTACGATGTTTTTCTATTTTTATTTAATTTGCCTTAATTTGTTTTTATTTTGGAAATTCAAAACATTCGCAAACATACACTATGCGCTACGGTTTTTATTATAAAATAAAATTAAGTGCTGTAAATATTTTAGCATAGAGGAAAATAGGCAAAGAAGGATACCTTAAGAATTATTTGGGAAATTTCAGGGGAAGGCTTTTTTCGCGTCCTTTATTTACTGAAATACATTGAAGTATCCGTAAAATTCGCTTTTTTTACCAAGATTTAAAAATGCGACAATTTTAATTTGTTCGGGAAGGAGGGACACCAAATATGAAAAACATGGACACCTACCAAAAACTTTGGAAGTTTTTAAACTCTACTGTGTTTGTACTTTTTCTACAGTACTACGTCTATGGGTAAACGTTACGAGTGAGAATTTTGTATCGGTTCTGTCATGTGGAAGATCGACTTTTGGTAACCAAAACTAACAGATGTAAAAAAGTAAGATAACATTAGTTTAATGAATCAAACACTTGTGTCTGTCTTTTCCACTTTGGCGCACGTTGTTCAAACCACCAGATTACTAAATATTTTATTGATATCTTTGCCGATTTTTCACCACTTTTATGCTTGGTAATCAGGACTATTTGCTGACTTACTGACTTTGGCGTTACAACAAAATCGAGATGTACTGCTTATTTTCCGTAGAAGTAAAACTACATCTAGCTAATGTACACAACGAGAATTTTTTAATTTGAATATAAATGTAACAAATTGCGTATGACATGTCCATCTAAGTTCTTAAATTTGTTTTAACATATTCATATTTGATAATGCATTGTTAAAATATCCCAAAATAATGTTTATTCATTAATTAAAATAAGTGTCCATATTTCCTAAAGTGTCCGTATTACCCTACTTTCCCCTATTAACATTGAATCTCCTTTGAGTTATCCTTAAGAACACTGGGATTCTTCAGTGTGATCTTCAACTCACTGATCATAGAAGAGAGTTAGACATTTTGTTGGATAAACGGAACAGTTTTGACTCATAAACTAGAATTAAAAGAACTCCAAATACCTAAAACTGTGCACTGAACGTCTATCAAAAAGAACTCTCGTCTTCCGTCCTTCGATTCAGACCCCTCAGAGCATGTCTTGAGGTCGGCTTTGGTACCAAGAGTTTTGCTCACCCTGGCCACGATCCTGCAACAGGGGTTCGGGTGTGTTTCCGAACTGCAATTTGTTGGCTGGTGCTATCGGCCCACGGGTTTTTGCGTGCAGACTGCAACATTCAATTGAGGATGTAGATGTAGTGGAGCAAAAAAAAACACGCATTAAAACGAGGAACGCAAGAAGATCATTGAAATTCGCATACGCCAACTCATTCTTGGTCGTGCCGATCGACACGCCTGTGTGGAGTTTGATTTCAAGTTGTTGCTTTCCGGCTAACAGTGCGGGGTCGGGTACGGTGTTAACACAATCTTTCATAAATGTAACAATAAAATTTTTCAACATGATTGTTTCACAAATTGTAACTCCGTCACCGCCGCTTTACCGCGGGCGTGTGTGTATTGGGGTTGTGATTGCAGACTCTTGCTGGGGTTGGGTGTTTTGCTGTGTGGTTGATGATGGAGTAGTTGTGGTGGATCGAAGAGGTAACAATTCTTTCAACTACAACTTACTTAAAGAAGAACATAAAATAATATCGGGAAGTGATAAATTATTCCACGTTGGCTGACAATAAATGTTGGAAAAGGAACAAAATTTAATGTATAGGAATTAAAATACGGAAGAAATGATCATCCGAAACTTTAGTGAGGTTACAAACTTGGGGTTTTTTTAAAAATAATTTACTGTTGTCACTTCAATTATTCGGCCAACAAGGACCGTAACGAGTGGAAAGTCGTTTATTGCATGCAACAACTTACTACCCATTGCAGTGAGCAATGCCACAGCCGCTGCTTTTGTGCCGCTGATTATCATCTTTGTTCGATCGATTGATCTTTTGACATGTGATGGTGCCACGCAGACAGTAAGCATAAAGCCCGGCACAAAAACGGACAAATGCTTACAATTTTACTTCCACAAAGATCTCTGTCAACAACGAGTACCTTTCATCGGCGATTAGACGCGGAATATTAGCATCACAAACTACATATACCCATCATGTTCGAGTCCCAACCGACATCCTCTTGAAGCTGTTGCCATCATCGTCATCAGCGTGAAGAAGCTACTTTCTCGGGCGTGTGACCTCGTCTCGTACACCTTTCCATTGACTAAGAATCGAGATTCATTCTTTCCGCACGATGGAGAGAAGGCTTACATTTAAATGCACTGCTCAGCAACAGTTCATTCATCTCGCGGACGAATTATCTTTCCATATTTTGTCTGCGCTGTTTGCTTGTATGTATGCGTTAACGCAGTATGCAGTCATATAATGCATTTCGAAAGCCACTCCGTTCTTGAAGTTCGGGCGATAGAAAATAACGAAAAAATCTCTTTCAATTGTCACCACACCACGTTTTGGTGCGATGAAGTTGGGAAGAAATGGGAAATATCCAACGCACGCAGAACAAAGCAGAAAAAAATGATCCCGACCAGGGGACCAGACGTTTGGAGCCGTCTTTTTGTGTTTTATCCGTTGCTGGTCTGTGCACTGGTACCAAGAGTAGTGTTCCTTGGAGCGGTACAGTCTATTGTCGTCATTGCCGTCACTGGCAACGCCACCGTCTCCATCAGCCGCCGGTGACAATGTCACATCACGTGCTACTTATCCGTTCGCTTCCTTCCGCGGTCCCGGCTGCGCTGATCAGATGAGGTGGACGGTACCGATTAAGATAAGGGCCGAAGATCCCCGTATGACACGTTCAGGTGACATCAAAAGAAACCTCCGACACGGGCGGGTTCCGTTTGACCTCAAGAACCCCGGAGCGGAACTCTTTCTATGTATCCAGTAAAGCCTTACACATTTTTTTTATCCCGTCGATCTCTTCGACGACGTTCTCTCGGAAGGGGAGATGCGCCGCCTAGGGTAAGCGAACAAGCGGCAAAACTAGAACGAACCGCATGTGTCGCGAGAACAATGCTGCAAAGGAGATTTCATTCATTCGTTGTGCTGGTTGGTGTGGTTGGTGAGCCACGAATGAAGAATGGGGAACAAACAAGCACAAAAATTGCCAACGGTATCGCGATGGGCAAGAAGTTAAGTTTATGCCGATGCACTGGCACTGATGCACTCGGTGTTTGAAGATGGCAAACCCCTCGGCGAAACGGTAGCTCGGTGCGATACGGGAATCGTGTCACATATTTATTGTTCTTTGCATTATGGACATTATCTAACGTGGTGGTTTTGTCGGTGATGGCAAAAAGAATGAAGAGTTGCTTTTGTTTTGAGTTCACTTAATAATAGGGGTACGAAGTTTTTGGTTGTATTTCGTTGTATGAATTGATTTTCAATCGGTGCTTGAACGAACTACGTATCAATTACAGTGCGATGCATTTGTTTAACCGCATTTGACAAAATAGTCTGTAACTCTTTCTTTCTTGTAGAAATATTTTATCACGTATTTTTGTGGTAAAGATTTGCTATACATTGTGAAACCACATTTTAAGTTAGCTTCTGCGTATGACAATTGATAACTAAGGCCATTTTAGCCTATATTTAGTTTTAAAGGCGTTGCACACGTTTAGACGCAGTAGATATTTGTCATTCTTTTAATTATTTATATCAAGATTGTGTACTATATCTGCTTTGAATTGAGTTTGCTCTTTAGTGTTATTTTTTGAAATCCATGACCTTGATTTTAAGTTTTCTGGACATACCAATAACAAAACGAGTGTAAATTTTCAAAAATATGGAAATCCATGTTTTGGGTGTTTCTGGTAAATCTAATCAAGAGTTTGCACAGAATATTAATAGATTAGAAAGAGTTGTTAGTAATTATTGGAAAAGTTCCTTTGAAGATGCGTGTCAAAGCATGTACTACGGGGAACTCAAAACTGATAACTCGCAATTGATAATTGATAACAGACGAATTCGGCTCGTAGCAACGCAAAATCACTTGAGAGGTCGCAAGATCATAATCAAACTCATCTCATCCTCGCATGTAAAATGGATCAAACCCTAGTCAAAACTCAAATTTTGTAAATCAAAATCCAAAAGTTAACTCAAATTGAAGTTAGCACACAACCAAATGCATTAGACTAACGAAAGCAAGTTTGTATTTTTTCGAATGATAGAACACTAGATCCAAAATTGGCTTGATTTAAGGGCGATTCCATCTAAGAGAAGTTTGGAGTAGGAACAGTTACAGCTTGGGATGTATTTTTCAGCTTTCGAAGCTTTCCATCCGGTTGAAATCAACGAAAATGAGCTTCAAATCTTAATGTCTGTTCCTGGACGATCTTTTGATTCTTTATTTCGATGATTAACCTACTGATTTGGCTGTTTTTCTGCTGGATAAGTCCTCAATTATCACACCAACAAACTTATTCAATCAAAGAAAATCACCTGTACTCTATGAGGAATAATGTCACTAAAGGTTTACGCCTTACCAACGGTTTTGGACGTCATCCGAAGCAAATCTTTGGAGTCATGTAAAACAAGGAAAGTGCTATCAAATACACGTAACATAACATTTCAAAGAAAATTGTTTTTTTTTTGCCTTGTGGCTAACCAAAACCATAACAAATCAGTTTTTGAAAAGTCGAAATGATTCTAATTTAAGTTCCCAAAGTTGGTACGGTTAAACGAATGCATCGCACTGTATGATATTTGATACTCGGACTGGAGAGGTAATAGACGATAAGATTCTGTGATTTAATTCTTTTTTTCGAATCTACAAGATGTGTAAACCATATGCTAGTAATTTAAAGCTGAAAACTATTCAACATGGAACTTCCCATCGTTTTTCGTAAAACATACGCGTTGTGTTGTTCAACTACAAAACGATATTCGACTTTTTTTTTTCAAACCAAAAATTTAGATCAGGTGTCTTGCTCCACAGAAAAAAACACCATACCCATCAGACGCCCTTCAGTGGTCCGGTTGTGGATCCGGCTGACCAACCGATTCCGCCAAAGGGGTAGAGAGTAGGCCACATCGAAATGAAAGAAATTACACAAAAGCTAATAAATTTGTCATGTTTATAATCCCGAACCCCAATCCTGACAGCTACCGCATCGGGCGGAGATTTTATGTCGATTGTTTGGCGTTAAGGTAAAGAAAAGTAAGGAAAAAAACTCAAAGAGCGTTTGAATTCGTGTATTCGTTTTGGGATCTCTTTTTTTCTTCTTCTTTTGTGCTACAATACCCATCTTTTCTGCTGGACCCCAAAACTGGTGTCAGTTTTTCGGAGTTCTATTCTTTGTCAAGTGTGGCTGTCGATTCATTAGGACCCATTGGGAGATGCGGACCGGCGGTCCGCGGTGTCTAATGTCTAGTGCGTGTATGCTTCACTATCGGAAGCATCCCCTTGACCAGGATACCTGGTGGAGGGAGTTTTTCAAATGGCACTTTGCCCCATTGGACGGGTGGATGTTAAACGGTAATCTTGTTAGGCTGTTATTACTTCTAGTAGGTCCACCCGAAACGGAAAGATATTACGATTCTTCGACCGACGCTACTTTTGACCCGTTTATTTATTAGAGTTCTTTCATTTTCTCTCCCTTTTCCATGTGTGTTCTTTGGTAATATTTTAAGCTGTTGTTCTATAATGTTTCCATATTTCTGTTTGTAACCTACACCGGAGTTCATTCTATCCATCTCAACGTAGATCAACATTTAAGAAATATAATAGTTTTTTTTTGTTGCATAACGGCCAGGTCGTATTAGACTTAGTTTACCACGTAGCAGGATAGTCAATCACTGCTACGGGGAAGCGGTCCGGATGGGATTTTGGTTCCGGTCTGTCGTGTGAGAGAGCAGCGCCGATAATATAATAGTTTTTATAACAGAAATTTTAAAGACTTTAATATGGTTGAACATATTTTATATGAAAATATTAAAAATTTATCAATAATACTGAAAACAACATTTCAAATTTGTGTTTTTTTCGAACAAAGTACATTAGGGGTTATATTTAAACCATCGGTAGAATATGATTGAGGGTGTCGACACCCTTACCACGAGTTGACGGGTTTGTCTATTTTCTTTGATTGATTTAATATTTTGCGTCGCACGTTGATGCAATGTGACAATGGTTGTGCCACAACCGGCCACAAGGATAACAAAGTAAACCAAAAAAACGAAACAAGAAAACAATATCGAAAATCCGGCGTTTGTGAAGAAACGTATTGCGTCAAACAAAAAACGGTGGATCATATATGGGAAGGAACGTTGATGTCATTAGAACGGAGCAGAACGGATTTTCAGCAAACACCATCGGACAGGAAGTTCGAGATGGGCAGCACCGTGTATGTGTGCGGTGGATTAACCGAAACAAAGTGCAATCCTTACCGAAACAGGGGACGCCGGTTGTTTTTTATTTTTTCACTTAGAATCTGTTCCTTTTTGGAATGTTTTTTTTTCGTCCTTTCGTTGGTACGGCCAGCGATAAACAACGGTACCGCAAAACTATCATCATTACGGTTCCTTTTTGCTTCATTAGTCCTTTGCCGGCGCCCTACAACACACTTTCACCGACAAATTGGACAAATTCCCTTTCCCCGACACACCGCTTTCGCCTCGTCCATAGGCTCACATGTTGACGTTTCCGTTGCACGGTACACGGATACGGTACTGCTGCTACTGCTCAGGATGTCACAGATGGTCGGGATGTCTGCAGAAATCTCCACCCCTCGGACGTGTCAAAACGGATGCGGAACAACGCCCCGGGACAATTATGATGGGTGCTAAAATACGTTTAAACACCACAAAAGTAAAAACCACATGTACTCGGGAACGAAGAGACAAGGTTGTCCAATAATCCTCCGTTGAGGTTGTGGACATGGTAGTGCTATTGCTGAGATAAGCTGGTTGTGGTTGTCTCAAAACGGCTAAGAGAAATTTTTAGAGGATTTAAAACTATAAACCTTGTGTTTTGAGTCGATTGGCTAATTGTAAATCCTGCAATAGATAATCTCGGAATCAATAGAAGATTCCTGTGTCCTGTGGAGATGATCGGCTGTTTAGGAGAACGTTCAAATTGTTGGGTTCAATCCTTTCCGTAGGCTAGAAGAATTTTCCCATGATCTCTTCTTTTTTTGTGACTGGAAAACGTTCCATTGGATTACATAATGTTTTTCTTTCTGCTGCTTGAAAGCAGCTTCTTTTCCTTAGCCAAATGACAAACGATTCCTTCCTTTGCTCTGATCTAAAATCCCTGAGTTCATTGCCCAGTGGTCGACCAACAGGATGGGAATACCTTGATCGCTCTATTAGCTTCATCTGAGTGTCTTCCCTACAATGCTTTCTCAACGGAAAGGTGTCTGAAAAGAAGGAAACACTTCTCTCCTAGACTAGCGCAGCGAAAAAGAAATGGGAAAGAAAAGAAATGCGCTTAGAAAAAAGGGTCCATTTCAACTATCCATTCGAGCCGGTGAAAGGATTCGATGCGTTACCTTTCACCGTCAGAACGGTCATTTGATCTGTCCTCCACCGCTCCGGGCATCAGTTACGTCGTTCTTTCCTGTGTTGTAATATGCTGTCGCGGATGCTTTTTCTGTTCCACCCCTATCGTGTTCGCTTGCAGCACCATTTGGAGCGGAGGGTGTTTATCTTGTTTGATATCAATTCTATACGGAGATCACATTTATCACAAATGCATTCCCGGTTGGGTAATCCTCGATCAAGGTTGGGTCGAGCGTAAAGGTGCAAGGTACGGTGCCAAGACGATCGTCTTCCCACGCTTGAGTTCGTGCTGGGTGTTGCGCGCTTCCTCTGGACGTGTTGAAGGTTGGTGCACTCGGTAACGGAAGCAAGGTGCAGTCCTTGAAAGGATTGCGAAAGGATTTTGTGTTGGATTTAACGGGATTGGCAATACGATATTTTGCCAGGAGATAGCTACCGTTAGGTTGTTAGTTTTATTTTCGAAATCGCGACAAGATTTTGGTGGGAATTGATTTAAAGATAGTGGAATACAACTATTTTGTACATTTATACAAGTTGATGGGACAAAAACGGGGCATTCTTCACATCACGCTTAGAGATACAGAGATCCCCAGATTATTATAAGTTTATTAATCATATTATTAGTTCAGTATATTCATTGATCATTGATCATTCAGTTTCATAATTAAAACTAGCGCTCATAGCATGAATAGGACCGCTTTTCCCGGAATTAGTCTAATATCCCAAATCATGTAGTAATTGTCGTGGCCATAAGGTTCTCGCTGGTGCCAAAAAGTGCTTGGAGTTTAAAATATTAGGAGCGTCGATGGAGTTATCTAGTAGCCCGAATACAAAGAGAAATGGAGTGATGTTACGACGAACTGATAGTGGCTGGAGACCTAATAATAATATGATGAACGAGTGTCTCCATCCCTCCAGCCTGATTACGTATCTTGTGAGCTTCCGCTGAGTTGTTTAAATACATGAAGACCAAATTTGTGCGGAAAGGCTTTCAATTATTATTATATTATTATTTGATTAGTTTTCGATATTGTAGTGAAGAGATATATTGTGTTTAGCTCTGGCTAATAAAATTACGCAACATTTATCAATACACAAGGATAGGGTATTTCTAAGACACCACGAGATATGTCGAGATACCGCATTAAAGATATTTAGAACTTGTTGCAGTCGTTGACAGTCTTACTATGAACCAATAATGCAAATTTAATATAATAAAATTGAAAGAAATTTGATTGCCTCTATTTGAAAGATGACGGACGGTGGAAAATGGCATAATATCAAACATAATAATACCTAGTATAGTTTTCTTTTCCAGATTTTCGGAGAACAGACTTTTAAGATATGTGATGTTTCCCAGAACAAATTTTGTATCTGAAACTTGTATTCCAATTTGTCTTTGGTGTCTGGTTGTTTCATCAAAAGATTCGTTGAGCCTTTGATGCTTCGTTTCAAAACTCTGTCAGTTCGTGACCAAAATCGATGCGTCTATGCAAATTTGATTTCTTCAAAATAAAATCAAAACGCTCTCGTCCATTCCTGGTGCGATGGAGCCCATGTCTTTTTTTGGGAAGGTGCCAAAGATCAAAAGAACATGGTCAACAAAATATGATAAGATGAAATGTATGAGATAAAAATGTTTGCAAAAAAAAGGTTCTATCTCAAGAATCCATCAGGCGAAAAGTAATCAACGCATTGGGAATAGAATTTGGTATCATTTGTGGCGTTCGATTATGGAGTCCAGTATTATGCAGAAGGTTGTAAATTTGCGTACGATATTTCGTGCACGATTGTCGATCAAAAATACAGACAACGGTGAGCAAAAGTTTCCAAAGAAAGTGATTAAAAGTAATCATCAGAACGGAAAAAATCTTTAAACAATTATTTCTAACAAACGGACACTTTACAGACACATTGTTCGCATAAAAAGCAGTTCTTTCGCCCTACTAACGGATAAAGCGTACGCTGCAGAAAAACACTTCCCATTGAGAAAAGGCTGCGTTTCATTGAGATAACCTTACCAGAGGTGGGGTTTCAATGATCATCATCAACGCCACTTTAATACCCGGGGTGTCGAGATCGGTCATGCACTTCAGCCACCCTCAGCCAGTCTCGACAAAGAAGCAAACCCCCTCCGATTGGTCGAGTGTGTGGTGGCCCCAGGGAAGCAGATGCACAAGTGTGTGTGTGTGTATTCGTGTGTGCGGCTAAATGCTAAATCTCCGATCTCCACCGGCATTCTTGAAGCACTCGATGCAACAGGGCTCTCTCCCGAACCTCCCCAATCGGTAAGGATGGCTCTCCAATAATAAGTTGAAAGTGTTTATTTTGGCTACCGTTTTTCACCGCCCGCTCAAAGTCCCCAACGGGGAGCCATCAACTCTCATTCCGTCACGCACTGTGCGCGTCGTACTTGTATTGACGGGATCGTTGTTGTTCCGGAGGATCGATAGCCCGGGGTTTGTGCGTCCATATGGTGTCGTGGTGGCCGGTCCTGGCCGGGTTTGAATGAAAGCTCGACCCATTCGTCAAAAATCGAACCACGTTGCGTTGCGGGTGGCAAAGTGTGGACGGTGGGAATTGGATGGGTACCGGGTTGCGTTGGATCCTTACGTCCACAGGCAAAGAACGCTAGCTCGTTACGCCCGCCGAGGGCAGGTTTCCGGGATGCGGGAAGCGCGAAAAGAGGTTCGATCCCTACTTAGCAGTGTTATACGTTAAAAATGACATGTGATGGATTGTTGGCTATTTATTTTGATTACATAGCCGGGGTTGCTTTCCGCTGCCGGTTTCGCCGGATGCTCTTGACGCACACCCGCTCCCGGTGGCTGAGGGCTTTTGTGCATGTTTGTGTGGAGAATAGTTTTTTTAGTTGCCGTTCGGTTTTGTTCCTTCTTTGTTTTCTACCCTTCAGCGGGTGGAGTGCCGACTGTGACTTCCGCGAGTTGTCGATGGGCTAACGTGCTTCTGTGTCCGACTGTGTACGCACGTCTTCGAGACACGACCGTGTAGCCCATTAGGCCGACCGGAATCTTTTGTAATACAGCTGAACACTGTTGAGTCATCCGTGTGTCTACGGCGGTGGTTACAGCAAAGGGAAGAAATTCCTTCTGAAATCCAACACCACCAGGTTTGGAACAGGCGTTCCAGGTTTGGGTCAGCTTATGAGACCGCGGGTGTTGCGTTCCCGGTTTCCCGAAAGGTGCTGCAGTCGTTTGTTCCCGCGAACACTCGCACGGTGGAATCGATCAAAATCAATCAACCATTCGAATGACAGCCCGACGTTTGCCAGATTCTTGCATCTGTGTTGGGGAACCCGACATGCGCAGCGCCAATCACCTTGAAACTTGGATGGACGGTATCGGTTGTTCTGCCCTTCTGGTCCCGGCCGATCGTAATCCATCTTAATCGAAAGGCTATCAGCATCGTCACCCGAAGGGGCCAGCTACCGGGACACGGAGGGCAAGAGATATGTGAAAGGCAAAAACGCAGTAGCCGCGTTGACTACGTCGACACTATGGTGCGCCTGTTGCCGCGATGTTCACGTGACGTGTGGTAATAGAAGCGACGATGTCATCGTTTACGGGAAAAATACTCTTTGATGACAGATAAATACGGTTGCGAACATAAACATAACTTCTGCACATTCGTTTCCGCACGGCTAAAAGGCGGAGGTTGGTTGGTGGATCGCTTTGAAGAAATAAAATGGCCCATCGCCTCCCCATGCTGAGTAAGGTGCGTGCCTGGATGAGATATCATAATTGATATGACATGAGCATGAGTTAATCCCTGGTGAGGAGACAACGCAGAGCGAAAATAACGATCCGGGAACATGGTACCAACATGCCATGCAGCTTTTGTGGTTGCTCAATGAAAGCTCAGGCAGTAATAAAAAAATGCTTTGAAGTGTGGTTACCTTTTGACGGTTAAACAGGAACCACAATTTTCCCGGCCAGCTTTAATTTGAATTTGCACTAGTCTGTTCAGGTGGTGCGATCAACCCACCCATCACACTTTTACGAGCCAGTAAAATGAGTTCTCCACCCGTTCTTTTCCTATCCCCTTCTCGAAAGCATGTGTTTTCTCACATTGGTCGTAAAATAGCTGTTGTTTTTCTTTTATGGCTTTCGAATGCTTCACAATGTTGGTTTCGCCTCTTCTCACCGTTGCTATAATTTTCCTTCATAATTTTGAATGCAGAGCCTTTGTGGCTTCATTTCGGTTGGCGAAAGGTGAAGAAAAATATATCCAGCGGTTGTGGACAGCAAACACTATACGGAAAGACGAAAAGAGTTCCATAAACATCGCGTTGCAACTTTGGACGCGAAACGTGCCCGAAAACGAGGGTGAGGTGTGATATTATTCTGTTTTATTATATAATTGATATTTCTCGTGTTCCAATCGAAACAAATCACTGTGGTCATTTATCAGATTTTCGTCCCCGGATACCCTGTGGTTAGTTTACCCGCTGGATACCTTTTACTCCGCTGCCGGACTGCCGCTCGGATGCTTGCGGTACGTCAGAATTTGGGGTTCCACCCCTAATGCTTGGGGATCGCTGACGTGATGGTTTCAGCTTTCGGTGCACAATGGTGAAGGAGGACCTCTGGGTGGAGGATCGCAGACGGTGGAGTGGATCGCAGACGAAAAATATTATGTTATTGGAATTATAGATAATTGGATATTTATTAATGGTGTTATTAACAGGTATTTCGGTGTGGTAACGTTGCGTTTTTTTTCAGCATTTCCTTCGTTTGAGGTTTTGTTTGCGGTCAGTTTGAAGGTGTCGACAAAGTGTGCTTGAGCTGTGGTTTGTCGGCGAGGGATGGTGTATTAACGGTTGGTGGGCAAGGGTTTTTGTGACGAATGAGGAACTCATCGAGTAATCGATACTTATAGTTGAACGGTTGTTGACGAGTGGGTGCGCTTAGAGAACGTAAGAATGTGTTATTTTTGTTTAAATTTGATAAGCTAGAATTTCAGTGTTTCTTCTCCCCGTGTTAGACAAAAGATATCCTGAACCTGGAATACCTTTCGTCGATCTTTTTGAAGAATATATCTCTACGACACTTCCATTGCTAATACGAAACATAGGCGTGTCACAAAGTTTGCAAATGGTAACAGTACTTGCACTGCAGTAGAATCCTTTGAACTGAGAAGGGTCTAACACTTTTCTACACAAGTTCCTATTTTTTGTGTTGCATTAAGAATCGCAGAAACTTGAAACCAAACCTTCAAGAAGCACGGGCAGAACCGGAGTCCATCATTCATTCGGGAAGGAAGCAAGAAACGCAACTGTTCCGTTCGTTCGTGCCATAATTATAGGGTTGATGGAGCAATTATAGGTCCGTTTTTTCGTGCCAAAAGTTTCCTGGCTCGCTACCGTTTTACCAGTCCCGTCCCCGGATATTAATTACTGCGCGAACGGTCCTTCGAATGGCCTCCAGCACCAGCAAAGCACCGGTTCAATGAACAGTTAGGTGAGCAACGATTGTTCAAGTGAGCAAAAGGATGCAAACGAAAAGGAAGTGTTACAAGGATGATTCATCCTTTTCTTTTCAAAAAGGTTGTCGAATTTCCTGTGACAAATGTTTGCCCAACAAATGTTCTTCAGGAGAAGGGCAGAAGGATGTCGGATAAATTTTGCTGATAAAAATACACCTAATCATCATGTTGAAAATGATGCATTTATAGTGAAAAGCAAGAACAATTAGTAGGACGCTCTCATTCCAGCGGCACTTCGTGCTTGAAGTCAACCGAGTTGTAACGCAATTCCTACTGCCCGGGATTTCATGTTTCATTGCGCCTTTAAACTGTTTGGCACACACACAGCAGCATCCAACGTCCAGATGATGGGATGTTTACAAAATATCTACATAATTTGTTAGCTACTTGTTGCATCTTATTAATATTTATTATATTCAATTCCGCAAACTATAAACACATACTGCGGCGCTGCCGTCTGGCGGTCGAGACCGCTTTCAGCAAATGATGGATGGAGAGCTCCGTTCGGTGAGTCTGCCCGGTGGATGGCACTGGAGTGGTAGAATTTTATAATCCACGTTCTACTGTTCAAAGCATCCAGTACACACCAAGGAACGTGTACGTATACAAATGAACATGGAGAAGAGACCAAAAAAAAAGAACAGAGGTGATGGAAATTTCTTCCACAGACGTGCAGTGCCGCATAAAGGCCAAGTGGAGCGAGAACTCGCAAGAACAGATTTGTGATGGATTGGGTCGTCGGTGGAAAGTAATGTTGCGCAGCAGTGCGAGATGACTTCATCGGTGGCACCGGTGTGCCCCGGTGTGGCACAGCCCGCCACCCAGGGTAGCTGCATTCGTGTAGGGGGTTGGCCCATAAACGGGTGGTTTGGTGTTTTGTGGTCGGCTGCAGGTGCTTTATTGGTGCTTTCTGCACAGCACGCGATTGGCGTGCAGAGGTGCTGTTATAAAATGGCACTGCTGTGAATGGGACGCGTGCTAAGCGGGCATTGTAGCTAATGAGTGTAAAAGCGGTTCAACTGACGTTGGGTAAATGTTTGATTAGGCAGGATATTTAAAGTAATGGTTCTGTGTTTACCGTACGAGAAGCTGCCGATCTGATGCTGCTTTTTACTTCGCAGGAATACGGGTGCTTTGAATTCTAGATTTTTGTTTCACTAAAGCGGAACTAGAGAGGTGAAGAAAATGTAAATTTAAAATCTTGATATGACCCATTTCGAAATTTTCTTTTTTCGATGAAAACAAAATCCGATATTTTTTGTTCGGCTTGGCACACACAAGAACTATCGGAAGAATGTATTTCGGTCGGCCCCTTTTTCAGCAGATAGCGTTTCATTTAATTTTACACAAAAAGTGGCACCGAATTCCCTGGTGGAATTGCATCGCGTTGGATGTGTGGCGGGACCTTGGAACGCCCGTACTCACCCCCTTTGGTGATAATCCTCCTGAGGGTGGTTTTAAAATTAAGCTCGTTAGATAACGATGGCAAGTAATAGTACGGAAGGGAGTGAGCGTAGGAGCGTGAAAAACTAACACGATTTGCTATTGGATTCCTTGTTTGGGGAAGTATGGAACGCAACGCAACCAACAAGCCATTCGTCCCGGGAGGGTTGTGCTCGAGAAAACGTTGGAATCGCCTTGGGCGATGTGTTGCAAATTCTGTTGATGGTTTGAGGAGCGATGGCAAAAAAAACGAGAATTATATTGAAGAGTACGCACTATAAAATTGAAGAGATCTACGCGGAGTTCACATTTTGCTTTGAACATACAAAAACTCAAAAAAGAACTGAATTTTGAATAATTCTTTTTATTTGTTATCGATAAAAGTTGTATCTTTTATATTTTCTTCATACACATATTGATTTTCTTTACACATCCTGCCCATTCAAATGCCTAGACACTCACTGGAGAGTGCTTGATCTTGGTCACAGCTGAGCGCATGGAAACCACCCGGAAAAGCTATCGTCCGCCAACACGCCAACTGCGTTGACCCGTTCGGTGTGCGGTGCGCGGTGACAGCTTAATTAATTAGAAACCGGCGCTCGGGGACTTTGGGTTCCATTGAACGGAAAACCTGGGGGAGGGCACCGTCGCGGCGTTGATCTATTGGCGTCCCGGTGTTTATTTCTGCTCCCGTATCTGTTCATTGACCAGGCCGACCGCTTGTCGAGCGTTTCCGCTTATTGGGAAATGTGCGCCAATGATGGATTGGTCCCACGGCGGGCCCCCAGAGCATTCGGTGTCACCGATTGGTTGGGTGTGGATTAGTTCCTCGGTCGTTTTACTAATGAGCCGTTTGTTTCTATGCTGGGAGGAGGATGTGTTGGAAGTGAGTGCATGAAATATGTTGTTGGAGAGTATTTGTTTGAAGTTGTATAAATTTTTTAGAATATTGGACACTTCCGAAGAAAATCTGTATAACATCCCTAAAATCATTGATTTGTTGCATCTCACTTGGATGAAGATCGTTGAACAACTTCACCAGTTCGTAGTACATTAATTTACGCTACTCTTATCTGTTGTTTTTTTTTGGGACGTCTCGGTGCTCTTTGGAGAAATGGGCTGCGAAGTGTGTGTCTGTTTCTATGGTATCTTTTACTTTGGCTCGTGTCTTCCCCTTAATTCTCCGGTAGTTGCCTTCTATCAGCGCTGCATAATTAATCTTTGACTTCATCAGCCGTCTAAACGGGGTTAAGTGTGACGTTCGGTTAACCTCGAAGGATTGGAGATTCGTTATCCAACTTCCAAGGGGCCATGGCAGGTGGCAGACTGTTATCTTCACCACCCGAAAGCTAAGCGTGAAGTGCGTGAACTAGGGCCACCGGGATCATTGGAAGTTATCATATCAAGGTTTGAGAGCAGCCAGAAAAAGAAATGATAAATGCTTGACCGGGCAGCACTGCCAAAGCCGTCCAAAACAAAAGCCCAAAAACAAAAACCCCGTCGAAACCGGGAATCGCAAAAATGAGATTGAATTAATTATCTTACCCAACCTTGTATGGGACGGTTAGGAAAAAAGGAAAATAACCCAGAAGCACCTCTATTCAGGAAAAGGGGGTTATCTTTGACGTGGTACGGGAAACTGGAAGGTTTATCAGCTTCCAGCGAGAAACTTCTCACCACCGTTAATCTTACGGTGTATATGGTGTACAAACGGCCACCATCCCTCGCCAGTGCACCGTATTTTTTGTAGGTCCGATAAGAGATAAATTATTACAAATTAAGCATATCATTACTCATCCATTATCAAAAGTAATGTTACGGGTCGAATGGCGACCGGGGAAAACCCCGTTTCGTAGTGGTCCTACTCCCCCAGGAAGCGGTGGGGAGTTGTGGAACTTACACGCACGTACGCATACGATATGGGGTGTGATAAGGTTTTACGAGTGCACCTCACTGGGGAGGATGGATGTTGAGCTGTACAATCGGACGTTTCATCAGGACGCTTCATTAGAGCGGTTAGTATCGGTCGTACTAGGTCCTAGATTGGACGAAACTGTCGAAACTCGCATGTCAAGGTTCGCTTTAAAGGTTTGCCAGCGACATTGGCTAAATACATCATCGGTACACGGTTGTTCCTGCAGTAGGAACTGCGAAAGTATGCCGAAGGTCGTAAAATGTAACCCCTTTTTTGCCCAGGAAGATGTTTCGTGGTTCGTGGTTACAGCACAATTCTTACCCGTGTTCCGTGTACTTCTTCCATATCCCTAACAACCCTTCCCGGGTTAGCCTTGTTATCCTAATCATGCACGCATAATTTTCTTTTTTCATTGCTCCAGATAACGCACGCCCCTCTAACGCGGGGCGAGTTGATTGTGTATGTGCGCCCATTAAATTTCACTCTCGGTGGCGAAGGATTCGTACCACAAACATCCCACCACCGTTGTTGTTAGTAAAACCAGCTTGAAATCATTGCAAAACCACGACACATCGCCACCAACGACTGAAAGATGGCAAAAGGATTGAACAACTTCATTGCTCGTCCTCCCGGATGTCGTGTGTCTGTGTGGTGCCCCATGGGGTAAACTGTGAGCATCCCAACAGATATGAAATACAGAGCGCACACGAGTTTAATGTTTCCATGTTGGGTGGGCGCGTGTGGATGATTTCTGGGAAGTTTTAGAACGTAACGAATTATTTGTTACCACCGGCAGCCGCCAGCGGAGATCTTTTATCGCTTGGCACCGGTGAATCATTCCCAAAGCCTATTTTGTCCACACGCACACACACACATACTAGCGTGATGCAGAGACACGCGAGAGATCCTGTGACAGTAACCCTGCCACGACGGTGCTCCGATAAGGTGAGAAGTAATTAATTTAAATTTGACAAATTGTGATAATTGTTTATCTCGATGATATATTATTAATTTAAATGCTCGTTGCGTACGTGCCGGCACATCAATTCATAATGGTGCCCGATAAGATGAAAGTTGGTGCCTATGGCGTATTGGACGTTTGTCCTTGCTGGCTCGGGAGCAGAAAAAAGGGTTATTTCAACTCATCATCGCTAATTGCTACGCTGGAGAATGTCCTTGCGAACAACGCCTAATAGCAAAATGGAAGCTGGCGAACTTTTTTAAAAAGAGATGTCGCCTTGCTAGTATGAAAAGGTACAGTTATGGTTATGAAAAAAGAACAAAATTTGTAGTAAAAATAACAGGTTTAGAAACATTTTATTCAAACAAACAAAATAATGAATGTGATTAATGAATCACTTGAAAATGGAAATTTTCCAAAAACACGGAAGGAATCATTGGTAATACCACTTCCTATAGGGAGCAGAGCTTGCTACATGTACTCTAAGAAAATCCTTAAATTATAGTCCAGGCGCAATTGGTACAATTTCTTAATCGAGATTTTTGAGCAGTCAGAATACCGGCCAGGACACTTTTGTGAGACTGCTATAAATCCCGTACTGGCGGGTTGGCAAATGTTAATGGAACAAAAGGAGATGATAAATGCTGTTTTTCAATCTAAAATGATCATTTGAGACAACTTCAATTCCGTTATTGTTGTCAACTCTAAAGCGTTTTGGTATTGTGGAGTGGTAGCTCAATTGGTTCGACAATTATTTAAAAGATAGAACTCAGAGAACGTTATTTGGAATCTCTGTACGGAAATCGCATTCTAAAACATCCTTGGAGTTTCGAAAGGACGTGTTTTTGGACCAATATTGTTTATCATGTCATATTAATGACATGAAACAGGTTTGGAAATATTGTGTGATCAATCTCTTTACCGGCGATACTGTTATGTTTATCTCGCACAAAGACATCAAACAAGCAGAGACCCTGACTAATCTCGATTTTAACGTCCTAGATACTTGATTTCAATACAAAATGCTGGCACTGAAGATTAAGAAAACCAGAAACTTTCATCTATTGTTATCAATACGGAACATTACCGAAAAGATCCGTTAGGTTAAATAACTTGGAGTTAAGAAGACAAGTCCGCGACCACATAGACAAGGTCATCTTCAAAGTTGCAAAGAAGTGTGGAGTGATAAGTAGCAAACGACTGACTAGCAAACGATCAGGATTTTTTTTTTTGGGAAAGTTCACTTTTACAATTCACTAATATCTCCGATAAGAGGCAAATTATAGGGCTTCAACGATTTCAAAATCCTATTTTGCATGTCTGTAAAGCAAAGGATTGTTTATCAGACCATGGCTATTATATATAGACTAATGACCGGTCTATTGTCTGGGTACCTCGGAAAGAGAATCGTGCGGGGATCTGATATATGAGGCCATAGTTCCGAACTTAGTATCTCATAGTGCTAGAAATTATTGGATTTTCTCTTGGGTTTGAACTGGCCATATGCAAGATGCAGTGGAGTCATTAAATTCAATGAAGCTGTCCCGAAAATTTCCTCTTGACGTATGATGTAAAGGATATCTCAGGCTACTTTTGTGATGAAATGAGACCCGTCTTTCTCGGTGGAATTTTGGTTATTCATCTAAGACTCGCGAATGACTCGGGGGCTCGTCGAAATGTTCTCCGATGCCAAAACTTTTTACAATTGTTAGGCCTTCTCAAACCTGTGTTGGGGTAAGAGATGTGGCTTTTCGTCATCATCAGTTGAAGCCCACGTGTTCAGTTGGTGCCGACGATCGAAACTAATCGATCTTTAATCGCATTTCATCCAAAATATGAATGTCTGTTAAGTCTGTCAGTGTGCATGCTGACGTTGCAGAGAGTGAAAAGTCAGCAAAATCGTAACGTCCGAAGGGTCAAAGATTGGATCAGTACCATGACGACAGCGTGCGTGCCAATATATATAAAGTTGACACCCGTGGAAAATAGACACGCGTCAATTGTGTTTGTCGCACTTCGACAGCCCTTTACAGTGTTTTGCCAGTCGGTAGATATTTCCCTTTTCTACGATCATTCCTGATTGTTAGATCTGGTGACTTTTCGAGGGCCAAACGGTTGTCGTTGCAGTTGTAGTTTCGCTATTCCACTCTCTATCGATACCCATCTGACCCTTTGCTTTGTGGCATACTGCATCGGACAAAAAAAAAAACATAAGGGGCGATAATCTGTCGATCGAACCATTCTGCTTCTTTTTGTTACTTGTCGATCCATTCTCTGGTCGTTATGTTTGGCAAAGGGCAATACGAATGACCTGCAGCAGCAGTACAGAATAAGGTAAATGGAAGGTCAGAAGAGGAAAGATTCTTAATAGAAGCCTAGACGGAACGCAACGCACCGGAGGATCTGATTTACCGTCGACAAATGGACAAGGTAATCGACAGCATTCGGGAATAGCATGACAAAATGTCTGTTGCGAGTAGCTTTTCGACTTTCGTTGTGTGTAGTAAAAGAGAAAAGGGAACAACTGGGCAGAAGGGTCATTTGAAAGGTATGAAATTTGATGCCATTCGTTGATTGATTGGTTTGGCTACAAATAGAGATTGGATTGGATTCTTTCCCTTTGATACATTTCATAGTTGATTGTTTCTTAATAAGGTTTTTTGTTTGTTTCGATCAGCGGATTGTACTATGAAGCTTCATTACTTTGAGATGAGTTCATGAGCAATTGTAACATGATCGGACAGTGTTGAGAGTGGTTAATATTTTGTTGCAAAAATTATTCTTTAATGATATCAAAATATTTACAATCAGTGCTTTGTGAGGAGACTCTGATTCGAATTATGATTTTCAAATGATTACCACTGCGGTAATAGCAGGATTCTTGGTAACATCGTGGATATCTGCTTCTAAACAGCTGAGGATCACTGTGAAAGATACGCAAAATGGTTCCGTTTTCGAATCTTCAAAGCTCCAAAAAAAGAATACTTGGAAACTGTCCACTGTCCACACAAAAAATCGAATCGAACTGGTGAATCGAGTTCTGTTTCCAAATAACTTCCTGAATAAATTATTTGCTCCACTGTGGGTTAAGGTGATACATCCAATGGACGGTCGACCCCTGTGGGTCGACGGTGATGATGATGATGCCAAAGAAACACCAGCAAAACTAAAAGAAGGAAACTCACCATGGAATGAAAAACCCAAACCGCAACCAAACTACGGTTGGTGGCGTGTGGCAAAAATCTATGCATACGAAATCGATCCCTTCGGGCGGAGCAAAACGGGCAAACGGAAAAAACCGCAGGAAACAATCGAAACACATTCACTTATGCTTCCGTGCAGAAGATTTTCCCAGAGTGCCGGATGCTGCACGGGGCAGGTTAGACAAACTCCGAATGTCCTAGTGCCGGTGAACGGTTACGCCGGAAAGGATAAAAGAAGTGGAACTCGGAACAGAAAGAAGTGTAAGCGAATACACGCGGGATGCGACAGTAAGCATGAATATTTATGTAAATTTAAATACCGCCAGGACACGCGTGGCCTTACGTGTAAGTGTGTGCCCGGTACCGCAGGAACCATATTGAAAAATGAGCACACCAGCGGGGCCGACTCCCCTTGTGGGGATGGAAATGATCTCAAGATCAGTTTCGCGGTTGAATGCATAGTTCAGGCGCGTAATCCACTGAGAAGTGCCGTACGAAGGACACCATTTGTAAGCCTGTAGTTGTTCGGCGGAAGGAAAACTGTGGAAGGAATTAGCACCGATCGCCAACAGGGGCAAAGCAGAACGACATCATTATTCCGATGTTTACGATGCGCGTCATTTGAATGCGATAATAATGCCCTTGGCTGTGGGATACAAGTTTAAAGTTGTTAACGATGATGGTATTTTAAGAGCAGCTTAATGCTGTTCAAAATTTTTCCGGAAGGTGTTTTCGTGGGTGTGTTGTGTGTGTGTTTTTTCGGTGTGAGGCATGCTGGATGAAATGCCATTCTAATCAAGCGTTTTCGTTTCGTCTCTTTATCGAAATGAGTGCGCTATAAGCGAATTAGCAAGAAAAAAAGTTGAAAGAAACTCGTGCCATCCCTCAGGACATTGGTTTTCTAGGAAAAAAACGATCGATATATGCGAAAACCACTACGCTAATCATTTTGGAGTAGCTTACAATATTATGGGTCTTCCCTTCGGGCGAGCTATAAAACTCAAAGCCTAAACGTTGAAAGTTTTGCTTGGTATGTATCAAAACATCCAGCATCAAGACACCCGCTAAAAAAACCACTTGTCGCATCTCTTTCGTGATCGACATCGTCCTTGCGCCTCATACTGTAACATCTCGAAGCCTATAATAAGTTTTCGTATAAAGTTTTTTTTCTCTCTCCATCTTTTATTCTAATCATAGGTTATTAGCGGCCACGTATGGTACCATTCCTGGCGCCTGGACCCTAAACTGCACCAGATTACAGACATTGGAATTCACGTTCTATGGGGGCGATTCCCTGCGGGTTTTTATCGGATCTTGCGGTTGTGCTACAATGTTTTCCATGGTAAGATTCTTTTTTTCGATAAGTTTAAAACATCTCAGGACAGTCGATGTAGAGCAGAAGAAAACAATCAGAGACGAAAAATCAAATCCACATGATTTGGTAATAGATTTTTAAGTTTATTTTCTTACCTAAGAGTGGTCTAAGAGAGACTTTCCTATTTAAGAGATTCTACAAAGAATTGGGATCTAAGAATTTATTTCTTTAAAAATTAAAACAGGACACACAATCAGATTGGTCCTTCGATTAGTGCGATGTAGTGTTGAAGAAATCTTATTTAGATTCATGAATCTGAATGAATCTTTGAACTGAATAAATGATTCTAAATCTGTATTTCAGAGATTCATAAATCTCCAAAGACTCATTAATCCAAAAAGATGCTTTATGCATGTTAACATCATTTTCAACTAGATGTCAGATGAATTTCTGTATCAATTCTTGATGATATTTTTGTAGAGTTGCTATTAGGATGATGCGCCAGGAGAAGCCATCTTCTGGTATCGTCTGTGAGCTCTTCAATCAGTCTGGGAATGTAACTGGGATCTGCGAAAAATGACAACCAATTTCACACGTCCTCATATGTAGAAACTCTAAATAGTTGTTAACTGAGACATTCAAGTTTGTTGTACAACTCAGTCGACATTTCATTTTTATTCTTGTATAAACCAAATGTTACACTGATATATTCTATTTAAGCTGATTTTCAGTACTATTATACAAATATACAACATTTCATAGAGTAATTCAACATTTTTAGAGAATATCGAGAAAACCCGTGAGTAAATGAGACTAATTTTTCGACATCGAAATTAAAACATCTCCGATTTCTTTTTGCTTTCAACCTCTATGTCGAATGTTGCCGACAAAGTTCACAGTTCAAAGTATGAATCTATGAGGATTCTTGAATCTTTTGCGAAACGACGATGAATGATTCTTTTCATAAGATTCATTAGGCGCAACACTAGTACAATTTGTTGAGGGTTGAGATTTTCACAAACTATGTGTGATAAGTGAACCTCGATAAAACTTATTTTCTCAAAAAAACCTTATTCGATGAAATTCTATATTCCATTAGTGCAATTCCTAGAAGCAATTGATTAAGTATCTTCCTCTAGGAACGAGGGAGACTTATATCATACTCGTTTCCTGCCTTCTATCCCCCCACGTCTACTTCCGCACTCTCCATCGATTCAAACATTCCCCATCGCGAGGAGATCGTATCGCACAAATTATAGCCTCACATCGTAAAACAAACTCGCGCTGCCTCGCCAATTGGCTCGATGTCATTTTGGGGTTCGATTCTAAAACAAGGAGCTCCACTGCCCATCCTCCCATGCCACCGGAACCTCTCCGACCTTCCCTCCACCTCCGGTAGGTCATCCTTGAGGGGTTTTCGCAGTGATCATAGCGATCATCAACTTTGCACAACAAACCCGCTCGATGAGGGACGCTCCCATGTGTGGGGTAGAGTTGAGCGAGTGCCCACATGCACGCCGTGTTGTTTCCGCGCATTCTGACAGCTCCCATGGGAAGTCCGCATTGGCGCACTGTTTGACACCGTTCGAGAGGGGTTTGTTGTTGTAGCTGCCGTTGCTGCAAAAAGGGCCAGCCCGGGTGGGAGAGCATGAAAGGGAAGGCGGGAGAGAGTGGTGGATAAGGTGCGGAGGTAGCGTGACAGCGGGTGGTAGAAGTTGCCTGCATGCCTGCAACGGAAGGTAGTAAAGTAATATTTTAATTGCTTAGAAATACGAGTCAAACCTGTTTCGTGATCTACCCCATTCGTGCCCGCCCCTTTCTCCAACCTTCCTTTCCTTCGTGGTATTCATTGCCACCCACCGCAACTTCCCAATCCGCTCTTCCAAGACCGTTGTTTTTTTTCGCGCAAACCGAGGGAACTGTCTAATTCCCTCCGAGACAAGCTTCTAAAAGCGGCTAAACACGCGCTAGGAAAACTATTTGCAATCATCATCCCACCATTGCGCTGCACCGCTGCAACAGCAGCAGCTGCACCATCGATGCACACCGCCATTCGGCCACCACTTTCGGCACGCAGTGGCGGCCCGGGTCTTTTCCTCCTACGACGGTGCGGCACTTGACACTGGTATGAAAAATGAGCACCAACTAAACGGGGAGACGGACCGCGAAAAAGCCGTTCTGAAGGTCACCAGCGTGTGCGATTAGTTCTTACCAGTTTCGTTTGGCGAACACGTGTGTGTATATGTGTGTGCGTGTGTGTGTGTGAACCTATTGGCAAGTGGTGGCCGTGGTTGAAGCTGTGAAGTTGTTTTTCCTTGCACTCGGAGTCGCCTGCCTGTCGTGCCGGTGGTCTTCCTCCCTTGACTCTCGTTGCACTTTGCAGAATGCAAACAGCTTTCGTTGGTCACAGATGAAAGAGAAACTTTGTGGTTTCATTTTTTTGTCAGAAATACTAGAAGGATTCGATGGAAAACAACTATTCGCGGCAAACTCCTTTGGTAGAATCTTGGAAAGTTGATCATAAAGTCGAACCAAAGTTTTTTAAATAAATTTCCCATAAACTATAGCTTATTGATCCTTGATCGATCGGCACACGGGATAAAAATAGCATCGATCGCATTTGTTTACACGATCGGTTTTTTTTTCCTATGGGAAGACGCTATTTTGGGCAATCGTTTGTTAAGGCACGGTAATAATAAAAAAACTGTTGAATAAATTCATAAGAATGAATGATTCGATTCACATTTTTAGCAAAATGTTTTTGGTGTTTTTTTGTTCTTTTTCTTATCTTAATGTATGTTTTCGTTCCCAAACCCACTTTTCATAATTGGGTCATCCAAACAAAATCAAGTTGACGGGATGGTAGGTACCGTTTGCAAGGTTAACCGAAAAGCACGTGCCAAATATATCTACGACTGGGAATGAGATTCATGTACATAAAAAAGACGACACATTAGCACACACACATAAACATATCCTGAAAATAAAATCACAGAAATTTATGCGTATATGGGTGAGAACCAACAAAAAAAAAGAGCAGTTCGTCCCATATCGGCCTGTAGTGGAATGAATATTCATCAGCCAGGAAATGGTTTGCATTTCATTAACATTTTTCCCTTCGCAAGCACTTGTAGAGCCTTTACAAATAATCAGGTTGAAGCCAGGGCCAGGATACGGCTCAATTTCATTAATGCCTTTTTGGTGCGTTGCATCCACGGACCGCAGCAGTTAAGAAGTTACGCCAGAAGTTCTAACGGTGTTACGGGTTCTGCTGCAACTGGTTTATCATTATGACTAATGGGAGGCACGCAGCATAAATTGTTCTCGCTCTCAAGGTCACCCGAAGCAACTATGTAGCGGTGTCCTCCTTCTGTCCGTAAGGTGATCGCATGTCAACTGGTTGCAAATTTATAGCGATTTCCATTTCGGATTGATTTGAAAGTCAATTAAGTTTTCGCCCGGTACACTGATAGTAGATAGATGACCTCAAAAAACCGTCCGGCGATGATCATCCCCGAAAACACAGATACCTCCCGACCGAAGTTGGGAAATAATTTAGATTATCCTACATAAATTCCAACACAACCGGCCGATGGGCTTGTGTAAACGGGTTCTCAGTTTGTAAACGATCTTCCTTTGGGAAAGAGTGTCATCCCTCGGTAAGGAGTTTGTGTGCAGGATGGTGAAATGGACAGGACAGGATTAGATTTCTCCGACTGTACCTCCACGAACGCACATCTTCGGAGAGCAATCGAACGATTTGATGTTTTCCGGAATGTAACCACCAAAATCAGCGACGAACCTCCACACACAAGTTTAGCTGAGTTAACACTAGAACGACCTAGAAGTCATTTTGACTGGTTTTGCATTTTTGAAGTAAAATAATTTATAAAGGTAAGTTTTTTCGAACATTGCATAAATCTGACAATTCAATTTCTACCAAAATGTGTAATTATGTGAAAAAAAATTGAATCCTTGGCATTGGACATAACTTATGATTGTGTCACTTCTACTGAACTAATTTAAAAAGATGATCATTTTTGCGCGAGAATATTTCAAGTTCTATCGAATCGATTATTTTCAGTTTTTGGTACTTTGTTTTCAACATAATACTGTTTATTACTTATAATTTCAGCGTATTAACTATTCGTACAAAATATTCGGAGGCCAGAGCTATTTTATTTTCATTGTTTTATCCGTTTAAAATAATTATTGTAAGATTGTTGAATAAATTTCCTGAATATTTGTTTGTTGTTTGAATATTTTTCCTGCAGCTATACATTGAGCTACAATGATGCGTAGAACTGTTTTACTTTGGAAACAAAGTACATATTTAATTCGATAAACCTATATATATCCACCCACAAAAAAGGTCCAGTAATTTTAACAGGTCCGATCGTAGTGGCACTTGCTCGTTCTAGTGTTAACGCGATCACATACACAAAACCACTCTGTTTGTAGCCATTCGCATTGTTGTGATCTCCTTGCCGTGCTTTTCGGGGGGTTTCGGAAGATGAGCTTTTCGAAACCGACCTACTACCGCGTGAGTGCGCCCCGCCAGCTGGAACGAGGAAGTGTACCGAAGCATGACAATGCTGCCATCCGAAATGTTATGTTTGCGGACAATCTAAAACAGCGAAACCTGATTAGGGAGCGCAATGGCAAACACACACATACGCTTGGTCGCTTGCGGTTGTTAGATACCCGCGGCGACTCCGTCCGACACCGGATTCGTGTCGGATTGTTGTCGGATGAGCAGTGCCAAAAAAACACAAACAAGCAAAACAAAAACGAAGGCAGGCAGAAGAATCGCATCGCCACTCGTTGAAAGTGTCCACCGTGGAGTGGGTGGAGCGGTGGGGGATTTTTTAATTTATTCGTGTTTTTAGCTAGGTTGCGATGTTTCCAACATTTTCGGCATTAGTTTTTAATGGACTATCGTTTTTCTCTAAATTGGGTCCATAAATATTGGACCGGGAGTTATTTATAAGAGCGTGTCCGTGGCGGTAAGTGAGTGAGTGAGTGAAGATCGACCTCAACCATTTCGGCTGTGTGGACATTTCATGCGCTTCGTACGGGTTTTTTTTGTGTTGGAAACAAGCGCAAGAAATGCCCAAAAATGTTCTCCACCGAGTTTAGGCCGAAGCTTGTCGCCAGATCCTGGCCAGGAACGTAGGGCGTCGATAACTGTAATTAAGAAGGTGGTCAGTTTATTGGTCTTCTCGGGGTGATCTCGTCGCCGTCGTGGTGAAACCCATCGCCCGATAGATACTGGTGGCTAGATGGGGACGTAAATCATCGCCCTCGTGGATGGTTGGACGGAACCCGCGCGTACGTCGCGCGGACAGGTTTCGGGCGGGTTTCGATCCCAAAATGCCGTAGCCCATTTTTGGACCCCATGCGAGGAACTCCGGTGCGCTAGGGCAACTGGTTGGGGATTCCAGTCTAGTTGGAACTTTTGAGAAAGATGTTCATTAAATTATGGGACATAAATTATAACCATCCAACCGACCGTACGGGGGTGAACCCGGTGTGTTCCTCTAACCTGTCAAATGATTATTTTATTTGCTCCGGCTCGTACCATACGCGAAGCAACATCCCCCACATGAAAGGGATGGAAAATGAAAGGTTCATTATGTGGCCGAGAGTACACAACACCAAAAAAAACTGTTAAAGATAGTCTTCCAAAACATACTTCGCTTGTGGTTGCAAAACAATCAATCAGCAGAACGATCGTTCACCATTATCATAATCATTTACTTACTTTAGAAAGATGGGTTGGCATTTAAAGTGGCTTGTAGTAAATTAAATTTCACAACGAAACGAACTGGAAATATTGTGTGTCTTGCTTGTGTCTCGCTGCTCGATAACTATCTGGCACTGGGCAATGAATTTGGCAAATGGGTACAACTCCATCCGTTTGGTAGTTCGGTCCGGGTGGAATGCTGATCGCCAAACCGAAACTCATCTTGCGCCTCTTTCGTTGATAAAACACAATACGCAAAAAAGGACATACAAATACGCAAACCAAACAAAAACACAAGAATACTGCGCATAGTATGTGGTTTTACGATGGGTTAATAATAAAAAAAGGGAATCACAAAGAAACAACCAAAGCTCAGCGGACATAAGTGTATCCCCGGCGGGAGCGAAGGTGCGCAACGAACTGGAATGTAAAACGGCCGCGCGCAAACCAATGTACTGGCGAATGAGTAAGATGATGCAAAACAAATAGCAAGGAAAGGAGCGCGAACCGAACGACTGCAGGCCGCGCCAATGGAACGATGAATGAAATGATATAATAATATAATTTTATTTTTATTATTATTGTTCAATCGTTTGATTTATATCTCTATTTTTCATTCATTGTTCGACCGTTACCGAAAGCGTTCCGAGCGTTCTGATGGGGGTTCTTTGAAGTGGTGTACGGTGAGCTTGAGGTGGTTAAGAAAAGGCATTTGAAAAGGCTTCTGGGGAGTAGGAGAGTTCCGAGTTCCTGGTATGTTGAGCGTTTCGGTACCGATCTTGCGATCGTTGGGGATTGTTTTCGGTTGGCTTTGGGTTTTCCGTTTTGAAAAAAAAACATATTTTGCGATGTTTTCCTGAGCAAATTTACCACACAAATCAAGGAGCAAGTTGTTCTTTAGCTTCTTTGACACTAGAACGACCGAGATTCCAGAAGAATTTCTCTTTATTCGAATTATCGCGTAAGTCGAATATCGTTTGACACGTTTTTTATATTGTGTTTTAAGGATACGAATGTTAATATTACACTTATTGTTGATAATTTGTAAATATTAATAATATTAAAAAAGAAGAGCTTTAAGTTCTAAATTTCTAAAATATCTATCTTAGAAAAACTCAATTTTACATTTTCCAAATATTTTGCACGGATTTTCTAAAAATTGTCATTTAAAAACCAGATATTCATATGATAAGTAATTAGTAAATTCTGTAACATTTTAAAATTAGTATATCTCGAATTCGCGTAACTCAGGAAAAGACAGAATAAGGTTTAAAAAAATCGATTCGATAGAGCTTGAAATGGTCCGGTCGAAGTGAAACAAACATTAGTTATGTCCTATTTCACATAGGTAATTTTTTTAAGCTTACTGAAATACACGATTTGATAGATGATTAATTATTTGATTTAAGTAATGTTCGAAAATTGTTGCCTTAATAAGTTATTTCACAGAAAAAATTCTAAAACCTGTCAAAATGACTGGTAGGTCGTTTTAGTGTTAAAGGTGGCTTTGGCACTTTTTAGTATCACAATCTATGCCTCTGTTTTACTTGCTGGACAATTGAGCTACCCTCTTTCTTTTCAATACTTCTTTCTTTCTTACCCTCTTTTCGCTCCGTTTCTAATCTTGATTCTCGAACGAAGCCAAGACACTTCAAAGGATGAAATATGCGCGTATAAGATACACAGCCACTGTAGGAACCAAGCGCTACAAAAAAAAACGATTAGTACATCTTGACACTAACGTTTATTTGTGTTTGCGAAAAAAAGTACTGCCAAACGATCGCACCGTTCCATACCGTGTTGAAAGCGGGTTAAAAGCGAAAAGAATTAAACCGGCAGCAAGTGACGAACGCCCAACGTGGTGCGGTAAGATCGAGATCATCAAACGGCGCACAATACAATGCGTGCCGGGAAGAAGAACGACGGTAGAAAGCGAACGGAAAATGGTTCGATATATAGATAAAAACAGTGCCTTTTCTTAATGCTGGTGACGTTAAGCGTAAGGACAAACTGACATCGCGGGTCGTTGTACATTATGCTGCTACACCGTGGTCCACAAGGGAGTCATCTTCGAGGGGAGGCGTAGATTCGGTACCGAATCGACCGCTCGTTGTACTGCACGAACTGCATTCCCGGAATGAAACCCGCGGCACATAAACCCACACCGGAAATCCAAACCAAAACGTGCCTCGGCGAATGGGTCTCGCACGGAAAGGAATAAAACACCCTCTCACCGGTGACAACGGCAGCGATCTTCGACTCTCCGGCGGTGGTTTTCGAGTGTACGTGCTAGAACATAAGCGTGTGGGACTTTATGGATGTATTGCGAGAGGGAGTAGAAAGGCACACAGTGGCCCTTTTGAAGCGGTGGTTCGAATGCGGCAGACAGCAAGGGACGAAAGACATCCGGTAGGTCACCACACCCGGTATGTCTTGGTATGCGGCATTGTGTTGGGGGTTTTTTGTCCGCCTGTCGTTCTGAAGTCTGAATTTATGGTACAAGCTCAAACCCGAGAGCTCAGCGCCATTGTCCGTTGATGCAGCGGATCGAGCTTATTGAGAAGTTTAATAGCTGAAGGTGTTCTGAATGAACGATCACAGAATTGTGTGAAAGTGAAATTCTATCGAGAAGGAAAAGAAGAATTGGCAGAGTTTAGTGAAAAAATCAAATGATGTAAAAAGAAGTTGGGTTATGACGATCATGGTGATCTTACCACCAGTTGAAGAGTGACATTTGCGTCAATTCTGTTGCTGGTTTGCACAAACATTCAAGTTCCTCGAAAGGAATAAAGGTGAACGATTCATTAAAATATTACTGAAATTCTTGATTGACGCATTTGTACCGAAGGGGCGTACATGTGTTTATTACAGCTGTATAAGTTTTCACTACTCAAAG
>KB663633.1:2044504-2062508 GCA_000349025.1 Anopheles minimus | reverse complement strand
AAGTAAGCCATTACATGGCCGGTATGACAGGAGTAGGTCGTTGTGCCAAATAAGAAGTTGAAGAAGAAGAAAAGGAAGACGTCTTGAAGAATCAGTTTTTACTTGATTAAATCGTAAATATAAGATATTGCCAGAAGAAAATATGATAGTTAAATAAGTACCAACATTTTCCATAAGACACTAATTTTTGTAAACAGGAAGCTAAAGCTTACATGGGGAAAATCAAGGAGACCTCATCCACCTGCGTAGCAGTAGTAAAAGAACTGTGAGGAAATGAGATTTTTTTTCATTTAGAACGGTCAGTCCGAATTGCTACGAAATGCGAGTTATCAAGTATGCTTTAAGTTGCGGTAAGAACAGGAGCGTAAATTGAAAAGCGAGTAATCTGTAAGCAAAAAGCGATATACGCCCAAAAGCATAGTGTTATATTTTATTATAAAAGTAGGCAGCTAAAAAGCAGCGTAATAAGTCGTTTAACATTATTGCGAAGTACCAAGCCTAAAAGGCAAGTCCGATATGAACAGCCATTAGAAGTTAACTAACAAAAATGTGAACTCTTAGTTTTTTGCTCGAAGTGCGCGAAGTTACTATGAGAGGAAACTCAAGTATTCATAACTCCACTAACAAGAAGTACAAACGAAAGAACCTAGTACACACTCGCCAGTTAGTAACAATCCCAAGTATTACCACAAGAATGACATATATGACCCTGTTCTATTTTAATGCATTCGATTTCGATTTCGATTTAATTAAAGTCATGTCGGCAACATGAAGAACTTGAGAACGATTAGCAATTTTCTTGACCCAATCGACACGTGCACAGCGATAAATGGACACATATCGATTGACTGAATGAACCAACTGCACGCTTCGATTGATTGTATTAATCTGAAGCATGAAGCAGCAACAAGAAGTTGTGCGAGAAGTAAACCTCGATCTCGTCGATCACTGCTCGCTGATTTGATTTTAAATTATAATGTGTTGTTTAAAATTCTTATCAGCTCACAACGGTAGCAACTGTGTGATCGACGATTGAGAGTAAACAGTCACCATGGCAACGTGTGTTGTGGCACATATTAATGTGCTTTGGTGTTTTTTCGTGACTAAATAAAGAAATAGACTATTTTTGATAAAGTAAATAGAAGTGAGTTCAATAAAGATTACAAGATAAGTTAAGGAGTTATAAGCAATTTCGGTCTTGCCGTAAAGCCACCTTCCCAACGCCGTCTCCTTTTGATAGATCTGCGACAAAGAAAAAAACCCGTCCACAGTCCGGCAAACCACCTTGGACGGCGGTGCCCCGTACAGGCAATCGATTAGCCGCCGTAATTAGATGAAAAGATATTTCTCGATGAGTTCCAGCACCGATCGACCGGTGCAACGCGTCTGCAGACGGTTCTGCAGCCTATCGAATAATCGAATGTGATCAAATGTGTGCGGTGCGTGCGGCATGGTTAGGCATTTCCTTTCCCTTTTTGCTGCATTGTTGGAATAATGGTAGTTTTTTGTAGATGTTGTTGTTGAGGTCTAAGTGCGCCATCGATGCACATTTCCAGCCGCTCGTAAGTGGGTTAACAGGTCTGCGAGTGAGGTGACGGGCACGCTCCAGAACGCTGCCAGTGACGCAACGGCGTGGCAAAATTGTCGTGTTAACAATTTGTCTAATTGTTGGTGCCCGCTGATCAGTTGCTGGAGACGGAATCAGGAGGGGAAGGAACGCGTGCGCGTTGTGCAATGTGTCTTTTGTTACGACAGACCATTTACGCGTAATTTCCGCACGAGTGTCAGTGGAAAAATAGCTGAAAATAAAGGTAATTAAAGTGTGCGAAGAGAATTGAATGATGATTTTAATTATTATTTTCAATTTCAACTTTGCTAGGTCCGGTGGAACTAGACATCACTTCTCAATATACTTTGGACGTCCGGTCGTTCTGAGAGTTAAGGAAATAAAATTCAGTTTTATTTCGTATGTTGTAACATCCAATTGAACATATCTCACACTCGTTTAATAGAAAATCAACCTTCGTAAAACTCCAACGCATCCGTTACATAGATTCATACACACCCCGAAAACATTCCAACGAAACATCAACATTCTGACTGTTTCCGTTTCCAGGTGGGTTTGGGGACAACTGACGTACCAGCGACCATAAGATGCCATAACGATTGCGTAGCTTTTATTTCTGCGTGCGCCCAATGAATTCGACGAGCGGGCGTTTGTCACCGACCGCACGACAGCGAACGATAGTGGGCAGGTTGTTTCTGCCTGTTGCTCCACAATTATTTATAGCCAAATGCACTCCAACATGGGGACGGCACCAACACGCACAGCTGCAAGGGAGCCGGAGGTTCTATGATGAATGTTACCCTATTCTGTGGATGGCCATTCTTAATCCACCCGCGCGACTAGGATGACGCTTTCGAGTGAGGATCACGTCGTTCCTCAAGCGAGTTGCATAATCTCCTCCAACCTCCATTGGCACGTGAGATTTATCGTTGCCGGACTGACCCGGGCTGACCAAGTGCGATCGACGCCCAGGGCCGCCTTAGATGGTCTTAGGAAGCGGTGCGGATTGATCGGATGCGCACGACAGGCACGTACCGGAGTGCACTCTCTCGCTGCACTCACGTACAACAATCCGCATGATAAGCCGGGCCTGATTGATTGATTGCTGTCATTACCGGGTAACGTTTGAGGCGAAAATTGTCCTCCGAAGCATATTTGGTGTGGAGTTTTCACAATCCATCGAATCCGAGCGGTTGAGGAGATGGGCAGATGACTGTTTAATTGACTGCGCTAAACGGTGATCGGTATGTTATGAGGATGCTCACGAGTGAAAATTGAATTGTACGTGCGGGAATGATTACTGGCATCACTGCAGCTACTGATCACCAGCGATCTTCAGCGAACAATGTAACCTTCGTTTACTTACGGTGGAGTACTTTTGAAGCACTGTTTGCATTTGTCACTGGAGCAATAAATTTAGCTTTGTGGTGTTAAAAAATTGGAAAAAATCACGCACCTCAGAAGCCAAACACCGTGGAAAAAATTTTCTGGAGAGTTAATTCCTGCTTCTCAGGAACCTAGCCCCAAAAATAGAGGCGCGACATTTTCCCGGGACACGCTGTCTAGCGCAGCTTCTGTAGAATAGCCCATCCGAGCTGCCACCTTAGCAGCAGTCAAACGAACCGGTGTGAAGTCCACCTTCGGATGTCCACTCCCGGGGTACTTCGGGACTAGGTGTTAATTGCTCTGACAAATTTGAGCATCCATTTGGTACCCAATTTCGGTGGAATTCTCACCGTCAAGTGTGTCCAGCCGGCCGACGTCAGATTGGTCCCTTTTTGGGGTCGAAACAATTCATTAGCATCGGATGAAGAATTACCCGACAATGTACGATCTACACGGTACGGGCGTACGGCTTTACGATCCCTTTTATCGCGAAGGGAGAATCAGTTGCTTTGTGGTAACGGTTTGCTGTACGGTGGTATGGTTTTATGTTTATCACCGCACTACTGCCAGTGCGCAGAGCAGGCAGTTTGTAGGGTGTGGACAATGGAAGGATCATTGCAGCAGGAAGCACCGGTGGAGACATTTTGATTGGAAGTTAGATGGCAGTTTATCATCAGGTTTTTGGGTTGTGTTTCGCTTTGTTTCCGAAAGGACCCAAACTGTTGGAGGATGTATGTTTATGTCTTAAAATAAATCAAATTGTGACATGCTTTTCCTGTCTGTTTTTTTACCGTTAATTCAATGAAGAATAGAACGGACAAGTATCTCTGGAACGTAGAACGCTTCCCGCGCAATCTTTTGAGTTGTGTCATAATTTTTAACAACCAATATTATAGCCCGCAGGTGAAGGGAACAGCACAGAGTTGTTGTTTCAGGTAATGCACAAATTCCCCCCTCGTGATGGCATTGCGGCGGATTTACTACGTTGATATCCTTGAACCGCCAGATCGGAATCGGACGGAATCTTCCGAACCACTCGATCATCACGAGCGTGTCTAGGCAAACGATCTTGATTTTCCGTCGTGCAGTTTATCGCATTGCATTCCTCGCGCAGCCTACTCGTTCGATCGGACCGCTGGTTATGAAGCAAAGCAGAGGTTGCCTAGGTAACGCTTGGTGTAGGAAGTCGCAAGTGCAGCTTGACGAGGGGCTTAGGATTAGAGTTTGAAAGTGACTTTGCAATTGCAACGGACGCTCGCATGACGGTCATTACGGGTGACCCGTCCCGGACCATGCCCGGCTCATGGTTCCCGCAGGCTTCCGCGCACACACAGAGGTGCCGTGCGCAATGGAGGTGTAAATGAGCTAAATATAGACCAAACAAGCGTCGCGGTGCATTTACGGCGGCGCATCGCGGCAGGGTTGTGTAAGCTCGATCTACGGTTGTGCGCCGACCCGGTAGAGCAGCTGCTACCGAGGGAAAACAACATGTGTGTGGTGCAAGCTGCTGACGTCAATTGGTGTTCCAGAGCTGCTCATCGGTTTGATCCAAGCTTTGGGGATGCTCTGATTTCAAAGCGATCAAAACATCCACATCTTTTTGTCATGAAGTTTCATTTCATAATACCCTAAAAATAAACGCAACACTCGAATTAAAACGCAAAAGAGTAGATAAACAGCCAACGGCTTATCAGACGTTTCAAACGAAACCGAACAAGCGGAGGACCTTCACGTTCGTCCACGGCATTAGACCTTTTCGATCTAAAAGCAATCGTGTGTTTACCCCCTCCCCATCCCGGTTCCGTACTCTTCACCTTCATTGAAATGATTCGCTTCTAGGCGAACCACATTTTTGGAATTTCACAATCTCATATATATTTTACAGGCTCGCGAGTGTTATCGATTCTCCGGGTGCCGCAACCGTGCCCATTGCCTTCGTTTTGTTTTTCTCGATAGTGACGGTGTTTAGCACCAGCCTGCCGGCGTCTGAGGTTGGTCAACAGTGGAGTTATCGGTACATTATGATAAATTAATTTAAAGTCGTTATTGTCTCTTTTGAATGTTTCGTTCGGGAATGTCTCCCAGAATAGAATGATATTAATTGAAAGATCTAATGTTGAGTATTTGAAATTATGAAAATAATGCGTTTTACCCATTGTTCACATCGCAAACTGTAGAATGTGCTACTCGCTGATCGTAAGTCTTTTCCAGCGATGTGTCCAGGCGTTTGGATTAAACGGACGGAAAGAGGACAGAGCATACATACGGAGCCGGACGATAACAAACGCTCTCCACATCGTGTCCCAGGGTGCCAGCATCCACCTGTTGTTTGCTGTTGTCGAAGCAGCCGGTGCTCGTGTCACTGCCAGCGTGCATTAGACACTATAAATATCGAGTTTCAGCATGAGCATACCCCCCCAGTTCCCCTTCACCCATCCACAGCAGATGCAGCGAGCCCGTTGCGATGCAGCAGGAACTCGTGCAACTCGGCGGACTCGTCATTAGCATCGGGAGGCCTAACACGACCAGCTGTAGTACATCGGTGGTGCAAGCGACACGGATGTCATCCGAGCAGGCGAGTGACATTCGCGACATGAGGAGTGTCCTGAACACGAGTACAAAAAAAACCGGTCACCATCGTCGTTGTCGTCGGTGGTGTCGTATCGGCCCGATTTCGGTACATCATCCCCGGCATTGGGAAGTTTGGCCGCGTGTGATTTACGAAAAACGAAACACTCGTGCGGTCGTGCTTGGGTGTCTACATGCTCGAACCATGTCGCTTGTTGCGTTCCCTATTCCATTGGCCTAAAGTCATTCGAGCTTCGACGCGCCGGTACCGGGGCAGGTGATAAATAAAACAAATGATACGGCTTTTCGATTGATCTGCAAACAAACCAAAAAAAGCGAAGAAGAATGGGGAGATGCATTTATCAAATGTTAATATGGAACAGGCTCTGTCGGGTAGTTGGACATGATCGGTGATGGGAAAAGGTTAAAGGAAGTTGATTTTATCTGAGATATATTTATCAGGTTCTCACCTTACATAAGCCTTATGTATATTTAATTCCTTCAGTATAATATCAAAATCATCTCCAAAGGACTTTTGAGGTTGAATGTTTTTCGGGCATTTTTTTATCGAACTTGTACTTCTTTTAAGCCTTGAAAGCAGCTTATCATACTAAACCCTCTTCTTCAGGTTACTAATTCGTGAGTTAAATGGTTTATTGTACGATGGAACCCCCTCCTATCTATCCATCCCTTAACCTATGGGGCTATTTTATTACTGTCCACTGTAAGGGATTTCTGGGGACTTGTCTTCAATAAACACCACCATTCCGTCGGCTGCGGAGTACAACAGAGTCACACACAGACACAAGTTTTCGGCGAAGGTCCGTAACTTCACGCACAATGGGTTAGCATTTCGAGACCGGGGAAACCGACCCAGTGAGCAGCTCTGCTTAGAACAATGAGCATTATTCGGCTCAAAATACTCTCACATTAATAACAAGCGCTATGAATCAGACGCGTCAAAAGCGTGCACATTGTTTCTCCGACGCTCCGGAAGTCGAGTGCCCTTCCTGCCTTCCAACCGTCAAGCAACGGGGTAGCGATAGGGGTGGCCTAGGTTGGTCTGGGATCTGAGATAGTGGAACGACGCTTCGCCATTACCCATTACACCCGCCCGGCACTCCAGCTAGTTCAGATGAGCCGTTTTGCTAATTGCGTCGCTCGAGATTCCGCCCGAGGCTACACCAGAGAGTGGCCGGTTCGAGCAAAGTTTATGTGTGTCAGATGCGTTCCCCCTCCTCCCACCATTATTCATCCCGGTTCGGTTGCAGGTCGATCGATCTGGATACTAGCAGGGTGCGCAAACTTGTCCCAACATCCGGTAGCACTTACGGTCTGATCGCCCATCGATCATTGTCTCCGGCATGATCGTGTCGTCTTTCGCGATGCACAAGGTCGGAGACGGCGCTTGGTGCGAATGACAAAATAATAATTGACGAACAAGGCGACTCGTTTGAGCGGGTTGGCGATCGTTGTACCCCGATCGCGCGATGAGAGATGTGGGCAACGAGATACGCAGAGCAAGTGTCCAACTGTGGATCGCGTCCCAAACCGGGACTTGCCGTGAGTGATTGCATCAGCAGCAGCAACAGTGAGGATCGTGTTAGGGATGGATTAAAGCACCCAGTGCCAGGTGGAAAATAAAACCACAGCAAACATAACATCTCCCCACGACGAAGAGTGGGTCATCGCTTCCCATCCACGGCCGGAAAAGAAAAGTGCAATTTGGTGTGCAGTCAGCACCTTCTCGCGAACGAACTCCCGGGCCCCGTGCTGGCTGTACGGGCTTTATTATAATTAGTGCAATAAATAACAGCGGTTATAATAACCATTATGATAATGACAATCAAGGGGCAATCATAATCATTAAGATGGACATTTTTACGGCGGTGGATATCCTAGATCCTGCCGGTCTGGCGAGTGAGGAGTTGGAGTGTTGAAGTGGTGAAACAAAGTCTCCACTGGGAAGGAGATAAAGTATCAGGAGCTGGTGTTTTACCCGAAAATGTGTTGTTCCAATGGGCATTACAAATTTATTGATCAGTGAAAACAAAGATTCCCCAAGACAAAAAAAGAGATGTCCATCAATTCCTGAGCTTTATGAATCGTGTCATTGGTGTGTTTTATTTGCTGCATTAAAAAGATGTGCAGCTGCGTCACGCACCGTGTCATAGCATGTGCTGGCTCGTGCTGACCTTGAGGCGCAGAAAAGATAAAACAGTTCATTCCTTCCCAAAAGTACAAGCTGATCGGATACCACCGCCATGATCCTCGTCACCCATGTTGTCGGCGTTCTGTCACCGTGGCAGAAAATATTACTTCCGACTCATGAACCACCGCAACGTATCGGACGCTTAAGAAAAGGGCAGAAATGAACGTTAAAATAAAGGCAGCAGTAAAATAACCCTCTCCATTTCAGCTAGGCCTGGAAACGGATGGCAAGAGGCAGGCTGAGTGAGCGGCAATAAAAATGATACACAAAAAAAAAACAAACAACGCAGCGCAAAAACGAAAACTGTGTCCAAAACCGGATGAAATGAGACAGGTCGGAAATGAGCTGAAACCGAAACGGGAGACTGAGAGGGACGAGAGAATGGACGATCGGTTACACGTGGCACGGGTGGAAGGGAAAGCGTCGATGAGATCGTTACGGGTGTCATGTGGACACTAGAATTGTTTTTTTTTTATATTGTTACAATGCTCGACAGAATTATACGAAACAGAGTTTTTTATAGAACAAAAGGAGGCCTAGAAAATTAAAATTAAATTGATGTTCCAGTAAATTGAAAAGAATAATAAAATCCACATTTGGGGAAAAAAGTTAGTAGACTCGAAATGTTTTCACACATACAAAACTCCACCATATAGCCTAACAAGCTGTAACTGTTATTTTATTCAAATTCACTATATTTGTAGAACATTCTGAAATGTTTTACCTTTCGGAAAAATATGTCGTTTTTTTTTTAATTAGGTTTTCGAGTTTCTGTACCCGTGTAATGCTAAGTATGTACAATAATTGCCATAACTTTTGGGTGTGGCTTTTTCAATTCAAATGTATCTGTTGAAAGCTTATTAAAAATGTCTTAAGTTATAGAAAGAATGTATCGAAAAGATGCGATATCAAAAATACTATTGATCAAATTTTGAGAAAAGTTGTGTCTTGCATGTAAATACTGCATGACAGATTGTTGTTGTTTGAATATTTTATAGAGACTTTGGGCTCTATAGCCTCATTCGCCTCTAGTCTGCATGACAGAGAGCCAAATATGATAAACAAAATTATTCAAAAAATTATTTAAAAAATTAAAATTGTTGACCCATGCTACTTGTATTTTTTTAAACAATTTTTATTTTTATATTGCATGTTTAGAAGAAAATTTTAAGTGTATGCCATTATATTTTTTTATATTATATTTTTATATTATTATATTTTTTTTAAAATATGTGTTTTGTTATTCTCTAAAATATACTGGAACAACAATTTCAGTTTACTGTTAAAGTTCTTCTTGTAGTGTAGTTAAAGTGTAACATGTTAATAAACATTAATAAATGTTTGTGTTAATACACATGGAAATAAACATGTGTTCGTATAGTTATGTTGAGAACTGTATTAAAAGCTTTTGAGAAATGGTAATTGTTTCATATGAAGCTTTCATTACTATCTTTGAAAATAGGAACAACCTAAGTTTGTTTGTTTTTGAATTTCTCGTTGCCATGGTAATTTGAGCCATGTGTAGAGGATCGATCAGATGCACTAAACGGAAGCGAAAATGTTTTACTGACATCCTTAAACAGACCGAGAAATGAACCATAAACCTATTTAACACAATTTATTGCTCGTAACTTCTTGACAAAAGGGTCAATAGAAATAAGAGAGCTCTCCAAGGGCAGCTTTCTGGGGGTTGGAAGAACAAAACCACAAGTACGACGATCCTTTACACAACCGACCGACGTCTGTTCCACGTTGTGAGGGTTGATCACCCTCGTAGGGATGATCCACCCTGCCCAGTAGGGTTTGGAAAACAGATACGATAACATATTTATCACCCATCACCACCGCCTAACGGCCATCGACCAGCTTGCGCTCGGGAGTTTGTCACCATCGGAGCGCTGCTTTCAGAAACCTGAAAGGGACTATCTTTACGATTTCCTGTCCAGGCCCAGCTGCATTCCAACGGGTTGTCAAAAAGTCTGGATAGGATTATCTGCATCCTGGGGCACAGGTTGGCCGATAAAAAGTGTTTGTGATCTGTTAACTCTTCTGCTTTCTACGCGGTTGAAGGGCAACTCCTTTTAGGGACTCCTTCTTTGTTCTTGCTCTTTGGCGCACGTCTGCTGGCAGGCTCAGCTGTTCCTGCACTGTGCGTGATCGAGTGCGGTTCGTGCGCGTGCCATTCCCGTCGAAGAAAAGGGGGAAACTTTTTTTTTAGCACCGCTAACGAGCGTGTCCTTTCGGGTCTAAACCGGCCGTCCGATGCACCTGTCCCGCACTGTGGTGTCCGCTTGCTGCCAACTGCCGTAAATGTCGGATTATTTATTATGACGCACCGCCACCGTACGTTTACCGGTACCCAGTGTTCATTATTTTACGGCGTCGCCGTACCGAACACGAAAGAGCTTAACGCTCGTGCCCGGTGGGAGACGACGAACCCCCTGTTCCGTGGCCCAAACTCCAGAGCCGTTGGGATCGATGCGGGATTTTATCGACGCGGCTCAGCAGGATCGGTTCCAAAACTGTGTGGCCGAAACGATACACGCACGATAAATTATGACTTTTGGCACTGTTGAGTTGCCCCCGGTGTGGGGCATCGAACGGATCGCTGGGCACTCAAAGAAAAGGATCCAAACCAGAGGGCAACTTTGTAGCTTAATTTACTACCTGCGGGTCTTGACGGGTCCTTAACTCATCATCGAAACCGGTGAATTTATGTATCGGAGCGCGGTTCGATTGTACGGCTCCGAGTGTTGGTCGTGCGTTGGCGTGTCGGCATCCAAGAGCAACCTCGCCCGATCAAAGGCCTGGGTCGCTGGGTCTGCTTAAATTGTGTCATTTTATGAGTAATTTACGCTTTCCTGCCTTTCGAACTTCTCGCAACTTAAGCGGGTAAGCCCGACACAGCCACGCACAGTCGGAGATCTTTCATGGGAAAGAAAGCAAAAGAAAGGTGTCTTTTTCCTCCGTCGCCCGGCTTTCATGTGCAGCGATTTCGGATTAAAGTATTTTAATGTGGCAGAAAAACAGTAAACATCGCGAAACATCATCAATTGCTGCCAGTTGGTTCAGATTGCAGTATTATTAATGCTCGTTTCATTTGCCCCTTCTTTGTGCATCGTTCTGTGTGGTCGCTACCAACCAGTACGGGGAGTATCGTATTTCATTGGCCCAACACCCGAAATGACTTCATTGATTGACACTGAGTGGTGGATAATTGTTACAACAAGTGCTTAATTTGGAGCTTATTGAATAAAGCGTGGTTTTTATGGTTTATGGGTGGATTACGGCAGGACAATGGGGTGGGTTATAAATTTTGTGCTCTTGTGTTATCGAATTAAATTGCAATATAAATGCAATGAGTATTTATATTATTTTATAAAATTACACAATAAATAAATGCTCTTAGCTAGATCAACACCATCAATCACGTATCGGGCGATCACTTCAAACAATCAGCTAGGAAAAGGAAGATCTTCCACTTAGGTGTTCCTTTCGTTCGATTGCAATCTGTGCCCACCCCGGACCACATCTTGAGAAGGTGAACGAACAAAAAAGGTAATAAAAATAGAGAAAAAGGCACACACGCACACACGAACGGTACAAATGCAAACAAAGCTCAACCAGCAAGTAGGAGAGTGACGAGCCTGAGATAGATCCTCGAGCAACAATAGCAATGACAATCGATAGCAGACGTTAAGACGTAGTGCCATACACCACGCAAAGGGCAAACGCGAGTGTTTGTTTTTATCATTCACGCTGGATTGATTTTTTTTCCCATCCCCGAAAAAAAGGGCTCAGCCCATTTCTCGTTGTTTCCTCATTTCCTGCACAGAAGATAAGTTATGATGCAAGTGCAGTATGCTACGGTGCATGCGCGGATGTGGAAGGGGTGTCAAATTTATGATGTTTTCACAAGGCTCGAAAAGATAGATCGATTTTGGGTGAAAGCAAAGGGTCTCGATCCTAGGAGGCATGCACTGTGTCGGGACAGTGATCCTTAACGATCGTTCTTGCTGGTAGGTGCATTACGCATCACACTTCTCGTTTCCGAGAAGAATAAGGTTGTAAGGTAACGTACCATTCATAAAACTCACTGTAAAACAACACAACAACCCAAAGAATGATCATCAATGTGTCAACATGCGATCTACACAACCGCAACAAGAATCGAAACAATCCTCTCCTTCACATTCTTCACCGGGTGACAGTGTGATGTGAAAGAAAGTTTGATCATCACCGATAAGAACATCTTTCTCCCGGTGTTCTACCCATCCCTTCGGAACGCCGGAGCGAATCGGAATAGTGATACAACCACCGGCGGAACTAATGGTGGGACAAACCTCGGGAAGATAAAAAAAACATCATCATCGTTTTGATCGGTGGCCACGATTGAGCAGTGGAATAAATTTGTTTTGATTTCAAATGCAAATGACATGCAGAGAAGCGTCCGGGTACACCAGGATGGGCGCAGGGTGAGATATGAAAATCAGGCTTCCGTTTTTTTTTGTGTTCCTGTGGCTGTTGGGTCCTTTAATTTACTTTCGGTAGCAGAAAGGGGTTTAGAACGTGTTAAAACAGATCTACGGCAGCATCTTGCACCTTGCGGGGTATGACAACTGTGACAACAAGTCTGGACATCTGTGCTGCTAACGGCTGGTTGGATTTTAGAAGGGATTTTCCACAAACACGCAAGGTGCGATGCAAGGCGACATTGTGGCCAGGTGACAATTAACTATGTTAATGAGTCGCGAGAGAAAGGTGCGCTTTGGAATTGATTGAGCTGTGTGGAGTGAAAGTGAACATACATAATGCCCTTTTCTTTAGTTTATTTTTTGTTAAATTCACCTCAGTTCTCAATAAAAGCTCAAATAGCAAAATGAAAAACAGCAACTTAACTATGTTGGATAATAATAATTCAACACCGTTCATTCTGATTTATTCTTTTTTTATGTTTAAAAGAAAATTTTATCACATTTTCCACCCCCGTGGCGGAAAATTTATACCCCTAGTCCGGTTCCACTTACCATAATCCCTCATTGGCACACTTTTTTGTTTGTTCGCTTCGGAAGCTTGTCGTGACTTTTGTTTTTCTGTCATGTTCCGAAACGGTTAAAATCCGAACTATAAATCATACGGAAATTTATGGCACCGATGGTTTTTGTCATTTGGCTTTAGCTTCCCCCCCAGCATATTGCTATTGTTTTTGAGTGAAGTTGTGCAAGAAATGGGTAGGAAAAACTGTGTGCAGAAACTTCACTACAAGGCACTTTGGTGAGACATCGAGAAATGAGTGTGGCTGTGGTCACATTACGCGCGGAATTTAGATGAAACCATAATGAAACCTTGTGGGGGTTTTGGGCTGTTTGTAATTCCCTGTTTTTCCACTACGTGAGGTTCATAAATATGGAGCAATGTATGAGATGTTACCGTTTTGATGCATCTTTTTTGTTTTTTATATGTACGCAATGTGTTTTGAAGAGCATTTCCGATTTGTGTTACAAAATTAAATAATTAAAAACATCCACACATTCTAATGCAATTCAAATTCCAAACAAATCTAACTCTTATTAAGAAGTTTGTTTTAATTCCCGCCAGTCAAAACGTGATGTCATGCGTTCCCTCACGCAATCGGTTACCATGGAAATCATACGCCTCATCATCGTTAATCTACGACACCCGATCAAATGTGATCCACCTGACAGTTCCATTTGGGTGCCAGCTCGTCCCGTCAGTTCGCTCATGAGCATCGAGTCACCGGAGCGATCTTCACCATCACCGGAAGCGTGTCAATGCAGTTGTTACGCACAGCGCCTCAAATGGATCCAGGAAAGTGAGTAGAAAGCTTAGAACAAATCACCCTCGCCTGTCACTTTATCCGAGTGCCCTTTTCATTCTAAATACAGAGGGGAAAGCGAACACCTTTTTCGAAAAAAGTTTTGAGTGTGTCTGATCTGATCCATCTCACGATCAATTACAGTGCCATCCGCCAAATGGGGATTGTGCGTACGGTGGGGGAAAAAAGTTGAAAAGCAAAAATCATCATTTCACTAATGAATGGTGGTAATTAACAAATTATAAAACCGAATGGAACCACACCGGCTGTTGGTGGTGGCTACGGTGGCGGCACTGAGATAACAATAGATCACCCCCAAACTAAAACGTGCATCGTCATCGGTCGGTGGCGTTTAGAGGGTGGTCGAAGAAGGGACATTTCCGCAATCACACTTTCACACAGGCTTAATTGCGTGTGCCGTTAGACTTTTAGTTCACCGAGATGAGTTAGAAACCCAGCGTAGGGTCGTTATCCAACAGAACGGGTCAAATAAACACGACCAAACCCGCTGGGTGGGTTTTTATTTTGTTCTTTCAGAAGAAAAAAAGCTTCTAGTTAGACAATAAATTAAGTCATAAAACAAACTTGTTAAAACAAACAGTAAAATCACTAACCAAAAACCCGGAACGCCTGTACATGCGGTACGTTAGAATACTTCCCATCCGCACAAACACACAGGTGGCGGTGTTCCGGCATTGGAACTGTGATGGAATATGCTCGTCTATCATTGACACGAAAGCTTCTCGTTTGCACAATATCTCTCCAACTCTTCCGGAAGGGGAGAACGGAGTCACCGGGGGTGACCACAGTTGCGGGTGAAGCGCACGTAACCACGTCACCGTCCGAATCATCAACGTTCCCTGCCCACCAAAACTGGGGTCGTAAAAACATAACAAGAAAAATTAATCAAAGCCAACCATTTAATTGTCACTAAAATTGTGATTTATAATTTCCTTTTTCTGCGCATCTCGCTGATAGTGGAGTGGCTCTATATCTTCCCGTTTCGGTCGGTGCGTCTAGTCTGGGATGGGGCTATCGTCGCACAGTGTGGTGGTACGCAACACATCTTGACCGTGTCATCTTTACGCTAATTTGAACAATCCCCCAGTGTTATTGCCCTTGATACCGTGCGTAGGTCGCTCTAATAAACAGACCTCCGGTGGTTATGATTCTAATACTGGGGTTTTTTTATGCACCTTGAAAACGTCTTATTCCTAAAGCATTACTCAAGGTACTAAAACCACTATATATGATATACAGTGCGTATAAAAATTATTCGTCTACCTACATATAAAGCACTAAATGATGAATTAAGAAAGTAACTAATGGGCCTGTAAAACTAATACAACACATAAAAAAACGTGTTGGTACTTGTAATTTTTACACTGATTGATTGTTAACACTCTAGAACCGCCAGAAGGCGGCTCGTAGTCTAGTCCGGACAGTCAGCTGATCCTGATTAGCCAAGAAGAGACGGTTTTTATTCATCAAAAATATTGATTGGGTTTTGTTATGTTATTTGTTTAGTTCGGTATGCTGGATTTAGTTGTCAAGAAGGTTTTTTTTTTCTGTGTTGGTCATATTTTCTGGTTACCAAATTTTTAAAAGGTATCATATTGTATTGCATCATACGCTGGAAGCATCCGCTGTTATGATTTCATATTGTCGATTGAGGTGTTCGCGTTTGTTGTCGCGCGCTCGGTTAAACTGCTGGATTTGCTGATTTGTGTCCTTGGCTTAGTGGTCGGGTTACTTGCGTTTATAGGTTAATATTTGTATTTTTGAGCATTGACCAATGTGCTGTCTTGGTTTTGATAATTTGAAGAATTAATCATAGATGTTTAGCATATGAATGCTACAATAACGAAATTGGCGTTTGGACATTCACTATTGGACATTCACTATGAGAAAGGATAGTTCGCTTCGAATGGACACATCTATGTCAAAATCATAGATAAGTTTATTATCCAAAATACAAGTTGTGAGTAAAAATGCAAGTGTCATGAGTTGAGGTGAAAAATGCTGTAACGGATGATTAGGGTGTTTCTAAAAGTGTTCAGTTTTTCAAATCAATTTGTACTGATTATGAAGGCTTAAGACGAAATGTTCTGTCACCATGCTGTAGAGTTTATTCTTTTTAGCCCTCAGCTACTCATTGTCCACTCTGAGTGCAACCTAAACAGTAAAAATATAATCATAAAAAACTTATTTAGCCCCTGAACGAAAGATGTTTTGCTATCGTAGCTGCGTTAAAAGCCATGTAGACAAATACGCTTTGAGCATTGAATAAGTAAGTTTCAGAGTTTTGGTACTGATCTTATTATTACTGAGCTATTTCTCTACCTCTTATTGAATAAAAAGAGTAGATTGACTTCCCCATCGTTAATTGAACTGCCCCAAGCTTGTAACGTCTCTAATTCTTCATTTAGTGCTGTATATGCAGGTAGACGAATACTTTTTGGACTCACTGTATGTTAACGCTTTCATAGGGAAGTTCTTGTTTCGGATACAGTCCAGCCAAGTATTGGCAATGGAAATGCGATTTATACATTTACTCCTTAAACGTTTTGTACGTTTCGGTGTTATTTTAAATGGAAACAAAACCTTTCCCCCCAAAACTCCAAATGTTATGCGAAAGTCATCAGATAAAAACACATACACGATACATTCGCCGTTAAACGTTCTCATGAAACATACATTTTATGACATTGCCAAAAAACATCGCCAAAATGGTCGATTCTCTACGCACGTGTGCGTTTGCGTTATCGCGTCACTGTTACTGCACACTTGTAACTCTCTCTCTCTCCCCCCGCGAAAAACGTTGAGGTATTTAGGCTCGATCTTTTGAAATCAGTTACCACCGAGAGAGGACTTTCTTTCTTCGGTACCTCTTTTCACCCCTCACAAACGGTGACCCTCATGTCATTGAGCACGTGAACACGGTATCCGGATCCGCGAAAAGCCATCAAGCTCACGATCGCCCAACATCATGCCACCTGTCCCGAAGGTGCCGCAGCTTCGTTCGCGAGATACGCAAACGTTTCGTACTGTACTAGTGCGTGAATTAAAACGGAAAAACAGACCACATTCAGCACTGAAAAAAAAAACCCAACTGAACAACGAAAAAAAAATGAAACAAACGTGCCACCTTTACTCGTAAATTTTTCTGACAGCTCGATTTCACGCAACTGTAACAAACGACGTGACCCGTTCCACGATTTTTGTTTTAATTTCCTATCCTCCCTCTTGGCCCACACCCTTCGCGCTAGGATCCACTAGCAATGGAAGGGTGCGACCGCGAGCGTTGGCCTTATCTCGCTGGCTGGGCCGCTTGCCCCGACGCCGCGCCGTTTTCCCGAAACGCGTTTGGGGTCGTTGTATTAAATTTTTTAATTGAGTTAAGAAAAATAATCACCTCTCAAGAGACGGTGCCACGACTCGGTGCTTATTTCGGCCTTGCACATCCACCTTCGCCCCCTCGCCGGGATCACGCGGATTGGTGGGACGGATTTTTGCCCGAGCCACCGAGCTGGTGTGTCCGCTGTCCTCGTACGAATAAGTCCCCCCGGAAAGCGCACCAGTGACAGTGGAGTGGCAGCACCAGAGACAACCGGTCCACGCATTAACGTGTGCAGCCTTCCGTTGAGTGAGCGCTTATCAAAAATATTACGCTGGGCGCCTTTTTTCTCTCTGTGTGTTCTCCACCGCGTGAGCTTTCCCGTGCGCTTTCCTTGTGCGCGGGAGTTTCTCGTTAGTTTTTCCATGGCTGCTTTCACCGGGCTGGATATCCGTACGGTTTCACGGGGGGACTGGGCTAGTTGATCCGATGTAGCGTGTCTGGGTGCTTTGTTGACCGCAACAAGCACTTAAGAAAACGTGTGGACTAGCTCCGTTAGAACTTTCTTGTCAAATTCCACGCCTGGGTGGAGGCTTTCCAAGGTTTAAAGTGAAAAAATAAATGAACGCACTTCATCAGATCCCGGAAATACGCTGGGGGAGTTGATCGTGTTAGGGCACTAATTTATGCACGCTTGCAGGGACAACAAAATCCCCACAAAATGCTATAATTTTATCAACCAGTTCATCATCATCCATCGCCATCTTCCCCAATCATAATCAGGTGGGGGTTGGGAGGCAAATGTCACTCACGGTCCCCGCCCGCGTCGATGGTTGGAAGGGCCAGTTTTCTGCAACGTTGCCCTCGGCTGTCGGCTGCAAGCACCACGAGCAAACGGTGTGTTTCGCAAACCCATCGCTTACCCTAATACCCTGACGCCTTTTCTTACGGGAAATCACGCTTCAACCGTAACAGTTTGTAGCATGATAATATTTCGGGTTTTTTTTTCTCTTCGTATTCTATATACCCTAAGGACCCTTTTCTTTTGGCCCCGAAGGTTCCATCCAAGGTGCTTTTTCTACTTGCGGTGCCTTACTG
>KB663633.1:2005288-2031906 GCA_000349025.1 Anopheles minimus | reverse complement strand
TATTTTTTTATAAGATACTTTTAGCTGCATTTGTGATTTAATTTTGACTGAAAAAAGTTAAATCTTCTCTGTTAAATAAAAAATCAAGAAATGGGTAATATATGGTGTTATATATAAATCAAATTACTTCCCAATATTACTCCATGCGTGTTTGTTGAAGCTGTTGTAAAATTTAAGAATTTCGTAATATTGTGTATTGTTTTCAACAAACTCTCTAATGTGTAAATTGCAATGAAACATTACCACTTCTCTACCCCTTATGCTCGTGTTCGAGATTTGTCGACGGATGTTCACATATATTCTTGCAAACTGCGGCCGATTATTTGCACCCCCGAAAAAGTTAAACTCCCTGCACAAGAAAGCAGTGAGAACGTGGCACTCATAACGCGCAAATACGCATCCATTTAACGATTCCGCGCGTAACTAATTTCCTTGAGCCTGGTTCCATTCTTTTCACCCACGTACGCACACCAAGCGTCATAAAATGCATGTCCTTCCACCATCTGCCATGTTAGGAAAAAGGGTGGAAAAAAACAAACTCCGGGACGAGTACGTACGAGCATAAGATTTGATTGGATTATACTTCTTACTTGGCGGTGCTTGTTTTTGGGTGGAATATCAACGACCGACCACGGAAATGGCTGTGCCCGGGGTGGGTGTGGGAGATAATTTTTTAATGTAATCATTACCAACGAGCGACCTCCGCGTTTCGGTTTGTCGGGTTAGTATGGGGAAGTGAACCGATAGAAACATAAAACCACCACGGGTACGTTCGGCTTCTAGTCTCCCTTACGCCGGAGCTCGCTCTGCTGGATCTTCCGCTTGGTCGCGAAACATTACGATTAGGTGGAACTAATTGTTTCGAACGAGCGTGGATGTAAATCATCATAAGAGGACATTCCGGGTGACGTGAACTGTAATAATGAGAGAATATAGAGACGTTACTGAGTGTGAGTATGTGTTCGTTTTTTGTCTTTACTTTCGGAACAGAGGGGCGATGGTTTTATGAGCCAGTTGGATGATAACTAAAGATAATCCCATGAGTAAGGATTGCGGTGTGCCCAAATTGCTTCGTGTCGCCAGATTAGTGTGTGGACGATTGGAGCACAAACCAGGAGCATAACATTGTGCGTAAGTTTATGAACTCTATCACAAGTCGAAATGTGACAATTGTGTCATATTGTACTTCACCATAAAGATATCTAATCGTTAAAGTTTTTACTAGCTCTCGTGAGTGATCCGAGTTTCGTCTAATCCCAAAAAAAAACCCCGAACCCGTTCATCACACATTTGCACTCGTAGCAAGAGCATTCTTTCGTACCCGGGCAAACATTATATCCGTTACGCAAATCCAATCCAATTTGCACCATCCGACCCAATGCGGCACACCGTTTCGCCCCGTAGTGCAACACATTTTGTCATTCGGCTGTCGATAATTTATGCAGGAACAAGAAATACCTGTCCAATAGTTTGATTTATGCTCGAGTAACATCTGACATATTCATACAGCCTAGGCGAACGTCCCGCGGTTGGGAGGTGTGCCAGAATAGTTCGCTCGGATGCTGAGGCCGAGATTCCTGCACTGCTGGGGAGGGAGGTTGATCAAACTACTCCAACAAACACGGTTGACGATCGCATGGTGTGTTTGTGTGTGTGTGTATGGCAAAGCCCACGGGTTTCTTCCTTTTTTTTCCTGTACCGGTAAGTTCCATTTTCGTTTCCGATAGCTCCGATTACATCGAACAAACTTTTTCCACTTTCATTTCCACCCAGGTGCCATCCCTTGCGAATGGATGGGCAAAACTATACCTTTTCTTTTTTTTGTTTGCTTCTTTAGCTTGTTTGTTATCCACCTCTTTCTCCATCGATGGCGTACGGACCGTTTCGTTCGGTTTTCATCCAAACGTTTTTTTTACGTTCTATTCAGTGCGTGTGTGTACCATGGTGGTTTCCTTTCAATTATTCAATTTCATTTATAGAAAATGAAACTGCACAAAATTTGCATAAAAATTGTGTACCCATGCGTGTGTGTGGGACCGCCAGGGAGGAGAGAAGGTACGGAAAGGGTGCCCGAGGTGGCAAAAGGTATTGTAAATTGAACCGGAAGGAATAGTTGCGCAAATGGGTGTGTGTGCGTGTTCTAGTGACTTGTATGGGACGTTTTCAATCAAAGCAAACAGTGTGTGGTTCGGAAAAGTGGTAAGCTGACTAGAACGAACCGACGACACCATAGCAGGCCATGTTTGTTTAAATCTTGAATTTATTCAAATGGTTCAAATTTCCGTTGCAGAATTTCGGCAAATGAAACAACGTTCGAGCCAACTTGTCTAGAAGATGGTTGTAAGTTTTTTTTTATAAAACATTTCTTCAGTTCGCAAGATTTAAGATTTTTTTTAAATAATTTTTTTCTGTTCAAAATCATGTGTTTTCAATCTTTTTAAAGTATTTTGTCATATGACATTAGAAACTGAGTGAGAGGTTTTTTTAAAAATCGTCAAAAAAGCAAGGCGCCCGATGAATGGGCGACCTGTAAGCGAATAATTTATATTGATTTGAAGATTATAGTGCCAGGCGAATGAAATTCGTCGTTATTTTTTTGCTTCCAATCCGTACTCCCTGATGGGGGTCTCATTCTCTGGTGCTTTTTTGTTGCCGTGATGCAACACGATCATACTTACACACTCGGGGATGGTAAGGTCGCACTGCTTCCTTTCTGGCTGAGGGTAAGAGGCAGAGATCGTGATCTTTTTTTATTTATTTGTCCCAAAGCCACATACGCACCGAAGGGAAACGAATAGAGGAAAGCAAAAAAAAAAAAATACACACACAAGCTCATCCCATCAAGCGACACCGTCGTGCACCCGTTGCACCCGGAATATCCTGGCGGGTATCAAATAAAACTCATTTGCATATTTTCGCTATTAAATGTGAAAAATTTCGATACACATCCTTCGGCATCACCGTCCATCCAGCTTCGTCCTTCCCGAAACGGGTTAGTATTATACCCGGTGCGCCTGTACCTCCCGTTCCGTCCCCCTCGCCCTCTCCTTGTCGTTACACGGCTCTGGTGTGTGTTTTTTTGCTCCTGCCTTCACTTTCGCTGTTTTGCGCTTCAGTTTGGCTTGCCGGTTTGGACCCAAACGAAACGGCGACACGGAGCTCTCGGCCCATCAGGCCAAACCTTTTCAATGTTTGTGACCGGTAGGGTGACAAGGTGCCGGTTGACGGGTGCCACTGGTATATAGACTTTTTTTCTCTCCTGTATGTTATTCCTCAACCTCAAGCGTCACGGTAATGGGATGATGCCATTTTTTCGCCATTTCTTTTGGCCTTCGCCAGACACATGTATCTCGCGTAGTTGTCTATGGCCAATCGGTTGGATGCAAGAAGGAGCAATAAAAAAAAAAGTCAGACCTCCGCATCCAAATGTTGATCAGCTCGGTAGAGCAAAAAAGGGGGAAAGAGTGAGGAGGGGAAAAAACGGCAACAGAACATCGGCATCATGATTCGTGATTTTGCATCACGGGTAATTTGAGCGATCTGATTTATGATTCATTAAAGGAGCAGCGCCAGATGCAGATAACGCGGGGCAGCATCGGGCTTCTGGTTTTAAGTTTTGGCACCATCTACTGGCACTGGTCGTGTGGAGGATTGTATCTACCAACGCGATCGATTGCATCACGGAAGTGGGTGCCATTTTTTATTTGTTGGAGAGACCTTTGCGATATTCGGATGGGGTTTTGGCTACCTGAAGCGAAATTAAAAAAAAAAAAAAAAACAACTGAAGAATTCTAGGTGGTGGAAGATTTGACAGTGTTGTTTAAACTTAAAAATGTTCAATAAGTTGAAAAACCAGAAATCCTCATAGTTGATTCTTCTTCTGTGGATTGTATTGATATTGGTTTTAGCTTCTTAGAGCATAATTTTTTTTTGAGGCTCGCAGTTCAAAAGATCGTGTATTCTGACGAGAAACTCTTAATCCAACAAATCTCGTACTATGTCCAAAATTATCGTTGGCCAGCATCCTCTCGTCCTTATCCTTTGTATCTCGTCCTTTGTATAGAGAAAAACGCGAAAATTTACGTCACATACTACAAGGCTGGGGTCCTGGAGAAAGTTGAGTTGCTGGCAATTCGGGAACTCTACGGGAAGGATTAATACGTGTCTCAATAGGATGGCGCAGCGGCTCACTCCACGAATATCGTCTAACTGTGATACGATATCCGATATTTTTTCCGAAGCTTATTTATTATTATTTTTATAAAGTCATGTTGCCTATGTTGACCTACATAACTGTTCTCAGTGATTTATGTCAGAATAATTGACCGTAAAGCGACGTTTTCTTGAACTGTGTTGTGCAGTAAACAAGCTGCAGTAAGAATTATTTAGTTTTTAACAAAGGGGCCATTATAAACAAATTCTCTCGATCTAAATGCAGTACAGAGTTTTGGTCTTAAGTTCCAATTAGGAGCCTGAAGGTTGATTTTCTCGAGAATGAATGACAATGGAAACGCTGATTAGCTTATATAAAACAGTACACTGTGTCGTCATTCATCTATGTTGGAGGGACTCCAGGCCGAACAACCTATCCATTCTGTACTGCTTCGTAGGTGGTCATAAAATACTGGTAAATTCTAATACTGGCCTAACAATAGGCCAGCATGGCGATTTCAGACAGTGAGAGCCCTTAAAATCTTTACCTACTCAACTGACAAATTCAAACAAAGGAAATGCTTTAGAAATGATCAGCTCATAATGGTCTAGCAGAGTCATCCTACAATATAACAGTAACCCTAGGACACAGATCAAGTCTATTCGCAGAATTGAGCTGCCTGCAAATTTGTAGTCGAATATGATTGATTTTTTTACTAGTTAATGTTATCACAGAGCATTTGTAAGATAACATCGAGGGGATTATTCAGTATGTTCGACATTACTGGTTAAATCATTTTAAAGCTGGTGATAAAGTACTAAGGAAAGGTGCTCCCATCTAATACATTAAAAAGCTTCTAAAAAGCATAGTGTTGGAATTAATTAAGAACAAATTAGAATTAATAAGATAACATGAACTTACATTGAACACAGAATATTGGATGAAATTGATAAAAAACACTAGACAACACTAGGAGCAGTTAGTGTACACAGGACGCCAAATGTAAGAAAAAATGAAATGTGGTAGTTGAACCTGTAAAATTAACGATTGGATATACATTGTAAAAACGACACCCAATCGAGTCACACCACTTTCTACACTCCCGAAATATCATAAGTTTCTCCCCATTCACGACCGGTGTAATTTCTACACATAGTTTTCATAAAAATTAATATAGAAAAGAAAATCTTGTATATTCATTTCTCTAACCCACTGTTAAACTGTATTCGAACTTACTGCACACGGTTTATAATAATTAGGCAACATTCCAGACCTTGGATCGTAAGGCAACATGAAATAATAACAGGATTCATTGCGCAACTGAAAATGTCAACCATAATCGTCCAATTCCATTTGCGCAGTAACAAACACAGCTCTTTAATAGCGAAGATGATTGGACCTTCAGAAATGGGTTAACGTTTTTATTACCGTACTCACTTAACTTCAGACATTCCAATGGCAGAACCAAAACCAAAAAACTGAGCATTGAAGCAATCTTTTGCCCGGAAATGTGAATCAAAACATAAAAGAAACTCACTTAAAGTAAAACAAATCTTCAAAAGTTTTATGTTTTTTAATAATTGGTTCAGCTTTCGCTTGGACCAATTTGTACCTGGTCCGAAGGTTCCCTGGCTTAAGTTGCGCAACGCTCAAAAGCGTGCCCACATCAAATCCTGTTGGCAGTAAAACTCCACGCACGAGACGATGCTCGTGGCAAGTTAGTGCCACAAATGAGACAAATTGCAACTAGCCTTAATGCCCGTACATGAACACTGGAAGTGATGCGTTTTCCTAGAGGCAGATAGGCAATTAAACAACCCATTTAACGACGCATCCTGGTGCAGGACGAATTATACCGAAACGTTGCGAGTTACGATGGGGAGAGAGTTTAAAGGAGATATAAAACTCAATGTTAAGCCATGCGAGTGATTTATAGACACCCCCTACGGCAAGTGTCCTGGATGGAGTTAAACGAGACGAATAGTGGAGCAAAGACAAAAAAAAACCGCTCGAGGGTGCGAACATGTTTCCAATCCAGGACACGTAGAAGACATCATTCGACGTGAAGTGGCCACTGTTTCCAAACAGAAAAAAGCTCCTCATACACACATCTGCATACCTACAGCGAGGGGCCAAAGTTTTATGATCTTCGATCGAGACTCCCCTTGGGGGAGCCGCTCAACCCGTTCAAGGATGAAGGCCAACGGCATCGTTAGGTCCTGCAGCGCCACGGCAAGTTTAGCGTCTGGTTTGCATGTAAGCCGAACATTACACCATATTCGAGAGAAGTATCCGGGCACTGGTCTGCCGGAAGCGAAATCTGTTTGGTCTCCCCAAAAATACCACCGTTTGGAGGTCCTATCGCGTCCTAAGGTTAGGCTTTCTACGTTTTTAATAAATATACTCCCCAAACGAGCATCGACGGGGGGAAAAACGAAAGCCGCCTCCCGAAAGAAATGGAACCCTCCCAAAGCAAAAATGGTCCAACAACCAAACCATCCCAAACGGTCAACTCCTTCACTCTTCTGTTGCCTCTTTCGTTCGCTTACCGTGGCGTGTAATAATATCGGCAGTAATTTTAACGTCAGAATGCAGCAAAATTTATGCGATATCACAAAACACCCAGAAGGTGAAAACAAATTAAATATTATGACTTTTCGCGTCGCACTTCGCGGTCCCGGCTGGTTGTTTCGAGGCGTTTTCGTTTTGTTTCGTTTTTTCCCTTCTGAAGCTTCCTTATTGACGCAGTAGCGCCGATATGTCCTGGATACCAGTGAGCCGGTAAGATTTGGTTCGATCCGCAATTCTTGACCGCATGGTTAGCGTCCGTTGTCGTTTTTCCTTTTTTTTGTTTCGTTCATCCTTCTTTATCTCTCTTTCACTTCCAATCAATTTCGGTGGGGATGTGAGTGTTTTTTTTTTGTTGCTCTGTGTGATCACAGCTTTAGTTTCAATTCTTTCGCGCGTTTCGTTTGCATATAGAAATTTGCGATAGTTTTTTTTCTTCTTGTGTTTGATTACGTGTGCTTCCCTTTTTTGTTCGCTTCATTCAACCCGTTTTGCTTAAATGCTGGTGACGTTGAGCGATGGCGCATCGCGTTTAAGGGACGTAGCGATTTATATTCATTCATTTATCTTCACCGATTGCTACCGTTTATCCCGTGTGTGTGAGTGTTTAGTGCAGCAGTGCGGTGATCTTTGCTGGTGATCGCTCAACGATGAATAGTGCAATGCAGTGGATGTGAAGGTAGTCACACAAAAAAAACCATCACAAAAAGGTGAGGTTTAATCAGATCAGCTGAGATTAATTCCAGGGTTCCGCAAAGCCGATGATGCAATGAAAAAAGCATTCTGAAGTTTGGGTTTTCAAAGAAAACCTCATCTTGTTTGGGACCAATTTAATTAAGTGTTTAAAATATTCTAAAAAAAGATGAATATAATGTTAAATTTTAAATAATAAAATTATTATACAATCATGAGTTCATAAATCCTTTTAGGATTTAATTGAAACTCTTTTGTGTTATCTAATAAGAAAAATTCCAACAATATCTTCCAATACCTTCCAATAAATAAAAAAGGAAGACGATTCCATCTTAATTTTCCCTCCATTCATTAACCAACATTCCAACGAGTTATAGCTTTAATAGCTTCACTTACCCCCGGCACTGAAAGCAATACGTTCAGGTCCATTAACGGAAGAGCGGAGTCTCAGTGATTCCCGGTTTCGCGAAACTCTTCATCAACACCCTTGTTGATTATCCTGGCCAGTGGAAAATTCCAATTGCGCCGGAAAGACGGCGCTCTCCCGTCTGCCGAAAGGATTACAGCCCTCTTCTTAACCGCGGAAGAACTGGGGAAATAAAAAAGGGCTGTTTCGTGAACCACACCGAGTTCGAGACGCAACTGGAATGTCGAATTGGAATTGCCTGAAGCGGATTTCATTCATTCGTCTCGTACGCTATTTCCGCATTTTAGCAGCAAAGACGCATCCTTACTTTTTCTTTATCCTACGTGTGCACAAAATTACCAATCGAAGGCACAGTCTGGGTGACAAATCCTGCTGAGCCTATGTCTCTATAAGAGGGGAAAAGGTAGCAGCAAACGAGTAGATGCAACGAGTGCCCGAACAATATTCTTGTTGCTGTGGAAGTTAACAATAACAGCGGAAAAGAAAAAAAGGGTTCACGGTGCCAGGATGGAAAAGGTCGTTTTATCGTATTTTAGATTTCTAATAAGAAGGCACCAGAACGTCCCCGGTCGTGCCGGAGAAATCTGCGGTAATCCCATTCGCAATGGGTAATAAAACTGCGTCATATGAATTTTATTGGTGTCTTAATTAAAAAAATCGACACCACTGCTGGAGGATACAAAGGAAAGCGCGTACGGTCGGCGGTGGGCTAAAACCTCAATGTAAACATAATTGATGAGGCGCATTAGAGCTAATGGTTGCTATTAAAACAACATGCTTTTGACCTCTCGTGTGGGGTACTCATTAGTCCGGGGGTTCCAATAATGGATGGTCAATACATGACAGTGTGTCGATTGTCCCTTTGAGTTGTTGTTTTTTTAGTTTAAAATATAATAGAATAATAATATGAGCTCTCCCAAAGGACTTTGTTCCGTTCTATATGTATGTATCGCATGCAGTTGCTTAAAGGTAGATTCACCCAAAAAATTAATTTTCTACATATTTGCGATTTTTGTAGAATTGTAAGTGATGTACCAAGCCTTTTGGAAACAACAAGTCAAGTTTGGAATTCCCAAGAGTAGAATATGTTGAGTCGAGGTTCGTTTTACATTTGATACTTTTTAACAGTAAACTCTCAGTTTTGCTACCACCATGGGTGCGCCAGAGAGCCAAGCTGCGGAAAGGCTAGCTTGTCTACTCTTCAGCCTAGCGCTAGAGAGGGCCATCCGCGACTCGGAGGTGGAAACTTCGGAGATCGCCTTCTATAAGTCAATCCAGATCTTAACATACGCTGATGACACAGACATCATTGTTTTACGGCTCTCTTATGTGGCAGATGCTTACCCGAGGATCGAACAGGCGGTGGAAAGCCTCGGGTTGGAGATTAACCAGGTGAAAACCAAAATTATGGTAGCACCAGCAGCAGCTCTGCAAATCCTGACCTACGCAGAGGTGACGTACGAGTAGGTGACCGCATATGGACAGAGTAGGCTTGGTAGGACCCAACTGGGATGGAGCGATGGCGTTGATGCGTCCGCCACGAAGGCCGGGACAATGGATTGGCAGACGAAGGCGCTCGACCGTTAGAGGTTTAAGGGACTTATGCAGCAGGCCAAGACCGCGAAGCGGTAGTAGCGCCGGATAAGTAAGTAAGTACTTACTCCTCCTCCTTTCGTTTTTTTCCGAGGTTCCAGTAAACGTGGATGTTAAGGAACTCATAAACAAAAAGTTAAAGAATTCTGGATACTGGGGTTTTCAAGATGCTTGGCTTCCTACTCAATGGCGGATCAACGGCGTGTGCGACCGCTCCGGAAACCCTCGATTGTGGTCCCCGAAGAGTCCCGTAAATCATTCAAGTTAATCAAGTCAACAAGTAAAACATATCCTTAGGGGCTCTCATTCAGACGGTGAATATCGATCAAAGTTATTCTGGCCTTCAAGGATCGAAAACCTGAACATCGTCGGTGTCATGCAAACTTTCACTAGTTTCTTTTAAACATTCTGGCAGGTCAGGTCCCGGTACAAATGTTGATCCCCATCTTATATTCCGTAAAGGGCCTATCGCAGTAAGTTACAGAATATTGGGAAGTACTAAATGATTAAGGGTGACTAACTCTGGAAAATTTCGGTTTAACAGAGTTTGCCGAATTCATGATGTGCAATCATATCTCTCCGTGGCATCGTAATAACATTCCAGGATTGACCAGTTTCCTGGCCATCCAACTATACAACCATCCATCCAACCATATGCAAGTTATACACCAGTATCCTCCAAGTAGATATTGGTTTTATAGTTACATTGCTATTCTGATTTAGACAATTTCCCGAATTTTCTTGTGGATTTTCCAATTATTCTTTTTCTCAAAGCTTCGTTGGGTCAAATCATCAAGACACCGTCAAGATTGAACCAGTTTTAGCCACACGAACAGAAACAACATTCAGATTTACACATTTTTGTTGTGTTCTATAATTTTAAATGTATTTTCTAGCAAAATGTTCAGTATGACTCATGACTCAGTACATTAAACAAACCGTCGTTGAATTGTGTAGCCCCCGGAATGCGAGTGCCTGCACCGTCCAAACAAATGCGAACAAACGAAGGATTTGTGGTGGCGAAAATCAAATTATCCATTGTTATTTACTTTGACTATGGTCTGCCGAGCAGTTCCGGATAGGGCCGAAGGGGTGCAGATACATACATCCTGCCCAACGTTCGTGTCTGCTCGGCGATCTTCGACGCTCACACTGCGCAAATGTTTCAAATCATACACAAAACCACGACCAACGTAGTGGCAGCTAATGATAATCTTACCGTCAAACAGTCAGCAACCTCAGCGGCCAGTTCCTGTATCAAGAACAAGGGTGCCGAATGAGATAGAGAGAGGGTACCACAATCAGCTCCCTTACCGTGATTGAAAGTCGGTGCGTACTTCTGCTTACAGATGACGAACCAACCTGTACCAGGACTTTGGGCGGGTTTGTTGGACGGAAAGAGCAACCAGAGGGAAAAGGATGCGGAGGAAGTTTGGTTTGGTTAAAATTATATTTTTCAAAATTTGCCTTTCCCATCCTACAGTGACATCCTTTCGTACCGGTTCTCCCCGTACCAGGATAGGATGTGTCACAGACTCATACCCCGAGTAGCGTTACCCTTCACGAGTAGGGTAACTAGCAAAACCTTAAACTAAATAAAATTATGTACAAAATGCAAACACAACATTTTTCCCTATCTCGCTGCACCGTGCAAGGATTTTTCTCCCCCGAGGAGTTTTTGGTGCGGATGGGACAATGGCGTCCGTGGGAGAGGTCGGTTCCGGGCACGGCTAGTTGATGAGATGTCCTCGGTGTCTAGTTAAACGTTATTAGGTTGGAAACAAACATCTTTCCATTTTTTAGCTCCTTTTTTCCATGGTATGCCTCTTTCCCACAAAGAACTCGGGAAAAAAGGCTACTATTGGTTGTTAAACTTTCATGAACACCCTTGTTTGGACATGCTTCTAGGGCTGTTTTTTTCTTCTCTACGTTACTCTACAAAAAGGGACATCTGGTTTATTTGAATGGTTGGTTAAAAAGTGTACTAAAATGGTGAGTTCAAAAATATGTCCGGCACACATTGGAAATTGTGGTAATCCTTTGCAAACAGATTAAGAGCTTGCCGCCGAAGCTGATAATCGAATTTCCCCATTCGTGTAATCAAACAAATCTGGTTGTGTGGTTGATTTTTACTTCTGCTTCTACCAGTAAGAACAATAAACCTTTCCCTACTATAAGCGTTCATCAAACTGAAGTAAAGGAACATTGAAAAAGAAAATTCCTTCTCACCCGTTCGCAGAAGTGAAAAGATTGCTGATTGATTCATTGGTTGGTGCGCCGTAAGCGCTTTACTTTCCGCATAAAGAAAGTATCTTTAAAAAAAATATTTCATCACTCCCTGCGTACCACATTGGACGGGGAATGGACCATCCTTTACGCAAATAATAAAACCCCCTGCAGGCGGTTTTTGTTGCCGAATTGCGGTTCATTCACCAGTATGAACTCGTACCCGCAGAACCCATTTCAGAATGGAGACGCCCATCAGAGCCATTCCGCGCGCGAAGGGCATTGTGGACTCGAGCGTTCCGATTCCGTGCGTCTCGCCATCACGGCCAGACCGATGGACGCCAACCATTCTCAAACACCATTTGCGGACGCGAAATCTTTGATTTCCAATCTTGGCGGGGTCGGGTTTTGCGTTAATTAAGGGGTTTTGATTATTATTTCAACTTATTGCAATTACTTCCTTTTTTATGGGTTTTGGATGTTTTTTTGTTCCTTCTTCGGTTGTTTTTTGCTCCGCCTGGGGTGAAAACTTTCTTTTTTTTTTTATTCGCTCTTTTGGCTGTTTCTTGCTGGTTTGTTCCAATGGCAATAATTGATGTTTCGCTCCAATCGATCAATCGATTAAACGCAAAAGGTCATCAGGATGTTCGTGGGGTAGAAATAATAATTATAACATACAAAAACCACAGTTCTCTCTTCATAAACCGTGCTCCTATTTCGGTCCGATTCACACCTTTAAGTTCACGGGAATTTCTTTACAACCTCTTTGTGGAACCGATAAAACCACAGCAATTACCATGCCTTGCCGTCTTATCGCCACCAGCCTAAACGGTTGAAATAGGCAGCAATTTGCTTTCTCAAGCTGATTCGAAGCCGACAGATGGTAGCCGATAATGTCGTCCATTTTAGTGCACCACACTTGCGACGGCATCATAAATACCATACCAATTCCTAAAACACCGGACACAACAGCCACTCGAGCCAGCCACGCAACAATCAAATTCCAATCTTTACCGTATACAGATCGACCCCCCCCCCCTGTTTTGCGCCAACCCCTGCTCGGCCGGAAAAGGGACTAATTAAAAGCGCACCCCGCAAAATGTGGCACAACCTGTACCATCTGGTAGAAATGTGTATTGGCCCTCATCGTTTTCGGTGCGGGAAGAAGGGAGTGTGTGTGTGAGAGAGAGAATGGGGAGGCAAGTAGCCTGTATTGCCTTTATTACGACAGGACATTTTTCACCAGTCCCCCACTCCTCCCCCCTACTAAAGCGGACGATCTCCTCAAGCTAATCGTCTTGGAGCCGGCGTCGTGCGTTTTCGAGAAAATGAAGCGAGAGTTAAGATATCCCTATCGTCCCCCATACCGGGATCCAAAGACACCCGTTTTGTGGCTGGTTGTGAAGCGTTTAAAATATGTTGTTTGAATGTGTGTTTCTTCTATGAAGGACCAGGCCTCTCTCCGCCTCCCGCAAAACCTCCCCGGGGACTGGTGAGTCGTTTCTTGCTGGAAACTGGAAGTCAATTTCCAAGACGTCTCCAGTATGTCCCATCCCCACGAGCGTGTAATGTACGGTTGGTTGGGGACAGCCGGCGTCAGCGGAAAGGATTAGGGAGTTCACGGCAGTGCTGAATGTAATCAAAACACATTCGCAATTATTTTGTTTGAATATGTATAATGCGTGGTGGACAATCTGATCTCGGCAGTCGGAAGCGTGTCGTGCAGCCTCCAGCCAACACACTGGGACCGACGTGTTGTACGCCCGGTGTGACCCTTGGGTGGGTCAATGCGTCGTCTTGCACCCGCAACAATGCTGGAATTAAGTTCTTCAGTGGGGGAAAGATTGGAAGGGGTTGTGGAGCGAATATTGAGCGATACATATGTTTTGATATCCTTCGGAGACCGTCCGAAGCGACACGATAATAAACATTATATAAGGACAATCGTCATCTAATATGGGAGATGATGATGTTGGATTTAAATTGTAATACGTTGCATGATTAATTTAATTTCATTTTCCATTTACATACACGATGAGGTCCGGGCACCACCATCGGGACCATAAACATACCGGGACATGCGGGCCGGGACATGTTGCTGCAGCCCATATCACCGGTATGCGCATCTCCCGCAGGAAGTGTCCGGATCCACCAAGCACGGGCACGTTGCTCCAGTGTGGTTGGCCAGCGGAAATTAGAAGTCTGCTAATGCAATAACATAAGTCGACGGTTGTATGACGGGTGGGTCAAAACAGCAATTTCCATTCAATCAAAGTTGTTCCAATTCGATAGGCACACGTCAGCGTGTCTTGGGTGGGGAATGTTTATGAATGCGGGCTCGGGCAAAAATGTGTGCGTCTTGCGAGGGACATCATTGATACGCATACCTTCGAGCGAGGAATGTTGTCCAGCTTCCATCGCTCTGCTCAACAACAACACGGACACGGCGGAGAGGACACTGACGAACATGTTCGATTTTTCTTCTACGTTGTCAAACGTCTTCGAACGTCTTGGTGTGGTGATGGGAAGAATTTGTACGAGAGGGAGAAGCACAAAAAAAACCCGCTTTTCTGCACACAACATTACCCCGTTCGGATGGGTGGCCATCCCTTTTTCGATCGTCTCAAGAAATTGACTGCTTTGTTCCGGCAAATTTCCATAATGTCCCCTTTCGGTCGATGGCTGCGTGCCGGACGGGGGCTGGTGTAAATAACATTGAATTTGTCCGATGTCGTCCTTCGAAGTCATGCCGCTCGGATGGTAAGAATGTGAAAATCTATTTCAAAACACTTGCTAAAAGCCTCCCGGTTTGCCGTTCAAGCCTAGTGACCCCTCGTCGCACGTGTGGGTGAAGTTGTTTGCCATTTTTACGGTTGTCTGTCAGCTTGGGGATAAAAATGTTGTAAATTAAATTCCAACCATGTCCCCGTGAGTGAGTCGGCGGAAGGGTTGAGTTTTTCTTCGGGCTTCCTTCGGAAACAATCGATTCTTATCGATATTCATGTTGGATGATTTTGTGTTTGGTTTTTCTCGTTTTTAAAATCCAAATCGTACCTATTTTCATTGAAACAAACACAAGAATGAAAACATTTGCAAAGGTGTAAAATATGAAGTCCCGAAAAAGGTTAATGCAGTATTTAATTAGTAATTATTCCACCAATCGAAATTCCGAACCTGCAGCCGGGTTGAACGACAAGAAAAAGTCAAGGTTTCCAATTTCTCTTCCATTCTTCATCAACCAAGGTTTGCCCACTCGAAAGCTTCTTCCCCATCCAGCATCCAAGTCGTAAGAAGCACACCCAAAAGCAGTAAAAAAACGTCTGACGTTTGCGAAGAATTTATAGCCCTTCCGAGTTGGATATCGACACTCGAATGCTACCGGGCACTCGCCGAGGTTTCACCGCGGAAGCACGGACCCAAGCACATCGGTGGTTGCAAAAATGTGCAACCACGAGTGCACACACATTCCTGTGGTTCGCCCCGAGGGCGATTGCATCGATCCGGAGCGATTCGGGGTACGTTTGTCTTTTTCGCCCACCAGTGCAACCAGCCCAGCAGTTCCTTTACGGTTTTGGGCAGCGCTCGTTTGCTGATAAAACTTTGCAAACCTCCCAAAAACTCGTACCATTCGGAGGGGGCGGTTTGGTAATGGCAAACGGTGGAAAACCCGTCTGCTGTAAAATTCATTTACTTTGATTTTATAGTTTTATCTCGCGCGGTTGTTTCCTGTTATCAGATACTCCATTTTGAGCGCACGTTCGTAAATCACCTGTCGAGGGTGGTTTTGTACAATCGCGCACCGATAAATCAAGCCATCCACTGCAAACGGGCAGCGGATGTTTAACGAGTGAATTTAGAGGTCAATAAAGGGTTAGGTCTTTTTTTTCTGGCGGGTTGAGAAATGCCTTTTATTACAGTGGCGTTTAAAAAGAGGCAAACCTTTGATGAAAATTCATCATGATGGGATGGAAAAATAACATCCAAAGTGGTCTACGATGACCTACGCCAGGTTTTCTGTGCATATTTTTTTTGCCGTTTGGCAACTGAAATGCAACTAGCGCTTCATACAAACTGGCAGCATTAGACTTCTTTTTGAGCATAATTTTAAAAAATTCCCTCATTTCTGTAAGTTGCACTTTTTTGTGTTGAAATACGTTTTTAAACGGTATTAATTGTCGTGAAATTTTCAAATCTCACATTAGTTTCATTCTACATTAAAGTACACAAATTCTATTTTCAAAGCAGTATGCATTCCGCATCATCTTGATTTTTCATATGAATATTTTCATCTTTCTTATTCTATTATCACCTATGCGTACGAAGTAGTTTTTTTTTTAAATACAGCTACATTATATTCAACTCCACCGGAGAAAATTTGTAATTCGCTATACAAAATGTGTAACCTACCAGGGTAGATGATTATAAAGATGTGGGGTACAAATTGAAAATCATATTTTCCTATTTTCATATTTTCAATTCATTCATTCAATTTAGAATAAAATAGAAAAAATCTTATTGTAAACATAATTTACTTGGCATTCCTGAATTTCATGCTCATAGATCTACTCCATCGAAAGGTATTTAGAATTAATTGTAGCATTGACCCATGAATGGACGAAGCATATTTGAAAAACTTTAGCAACGTTAAAAGCAAACAATTATAACACATGAAAAATGGGAGTCACAGCATAAAAAATATACGAAAATATTTTTCCTTTTGTCTTTAATTGCACATTTTTTTATTGTTGTTGTTGAACCCTACAAATTTGTTTTATACTCTAATTGTCTCTTATTATATTATTATTAAATTTTTATATGTGAAAACAAAATGTCAACAGTCAAAGTCTTTAGATGGCCATACCTTTTTCCCATGAACTGTTGTTAAACTGCTCAATTATTTTGACAGAAAAAGGCTTAAAATTTCAGATTTTCTATCTTAAGTCTTCATAGACCCCAAAGCTCGATACACCACTAAAGCTTCATTCATTGCCAGTTATGAGAGTAGCGGAAACCATGTTGATATTGTGTTTAATCGATATTTTCCCGTAAGTAGGCAGACGCTTGTCGATCGCCCACTTCAGCATATGGCCCACTTCAGGCCACAGACTGATCGATCGATTCACGAACGGTTCCTCGAATGCGGGCAAACCTATCGGAAGTCAATCCTTGTGTCATGTTTGCGGATCGCACCCGTACGGAGGTGGTAATCGAAATTCTCATGAACCGGCTACTGTTTGGGTCTGTCCGGGCGGGATATGAATGGTCCTTGAGAAAGAAAAAAAAACCCATACCTTTAAGAAGTGGTGTAGTGAATGAGATGCAAAAACAACAATCCGATCGTGGCATCAATAGGGAGTTGTACAGCATCAACTAAGGGATATTGGATTATTAGATGAAGAAAGGGTTTGAGGCGAAGTAGTAAAAATAATGGGTTAAAGTACCTTTAAATTCTACATTCAAAAGCACAGGAAATAAATTTTCCATCGAATAGTTAATAATTTTTGACCATCAAACGTTGTCAGTTCATCTCATTGTGCCCCGTGCAAATCATTCTCAGCAAATCTTTGGCCCATTGGCTCATACTGTAACCGATTTTTTTTCGGTACAGCAACATCCTCAGGCACCCGAATCGACCCAAAGAGCAGACCCCCATCTTGCCAAAGTTGATCGATACAAATATGCTTCACTCGTTTCCCTTGTTTCTTGTTTATTTCTTCGGTTTGTACTAACCCATCCGTCCCACTGCGTTTGCTTTTCCGCAGCATCATGATCTTACGGCCGTACGAAAAAAAAACCCCTCCTTGCGATCGAACCGGGTTAATGTATGCAATGTGAAGTAAACATGAATAAAAACGTTATCGTGAAACGGCTTCTGGTTTCTGGCAACCGTCCCGGGTTGGCTTCTTCATCGTGCTCTGGTAAAGATGGATCGTGCTTGCGTTCTCGTGCGATGATCACCTTCGCTTCTGTCTCGTCCACACACACACACACTCTCCCTTCGGACGTCGGAGGCTGCAACGATCGGGAGCCATTTGCGCTGTGCATCACGCGCCCATTCAGCTTTTCAAGCCGGCTACTCGAAACCGGTGTCTTGCTCGGTTACACTGCTCCGGTTTTTGTTGACGCGATTCGCTTTCCCTTTTGTCGCTTTGTTCTCCCAGGGGCGGGAAAGACTGAGAGAGAGTCGCGAGCAATGTTGGGTGTTATTTTAAATTAAACAACTTACATTCGCGATACTGTGCTTCTGTGCGCGGCTTTTGACCATTGTGTTTGTGGTTCGATTCTGAATGGAAGCTGATGATTCGATTACTGGTGCGTCCTACGCCATGCAGTTTTATAGGCGCTACTGACAGGACGACAAATTTCTTCGGCTTTAGAGCTTCATCGATTGGAAAAATTCTTGAAGATGAACTTCAATATCAGTAAAGAATTATAAGTATTTGTTTTTAAAAGTGAAATGGAAAAGAACATCAAGTATTTTCAAATACGAGTTCATTGGTCCCAGAAGTATGTTTAAGCAAAACTATCTCCTACTTCAGCTAAATGATCAAACTGAGCAAAAAAGAAACGCGCACGTTGGACGCGTTTTGTGTCATTTCCATTCTCAGCGCTCCAACGCTCCAACCAAAAGGGAGTACGAAGTGTTTCTTTGCTTTATCCAAGCTATTTTTCACATTTTATTTAACCCCAGGCGAACACAACTACCGTTCGCGCGCTGTTCGTCTTCCTTTCGAACGGTTGTCCAGCGCCAAGTTTGCACCGAAATCCCTATCCTTCCTCGCATCGATAGAAGATGGTTCTTCTGATGGTGCTGTTGCTGCTCCGTTGTCTGAACAGTCGTTGTCCAATTTCTTTTCCAAGTGCTTGTGCCACCGTAAATCTTGGCTACCCGGTACGCGGTGGGTAGCGGGTAGCTCGGACAAGACAGACGCGACACGACCAGATGCAGCAATAATTCATAAAAGTTGGAACATGAAAATTGTTTTTAATTTTACGATTATTGCACGGATAAACGCTCGGGACGTACTGGCGCTACGGTGGTGGGCGGTGAAGCGTGCGGGCACGGGAACTGGGGAAAGATTTGTTGTAAATCTCCAATCGGTGATTTGGTGCTGAAGTGTCCGAATCCAAATGGTAACCTTAAGCATAAATAGTTTTAAAGTGATTTGTTGTGCAAAATCAACTCAACGTTGTTGGGGGTGATGATCCATTTTAAATGTGAAACTTCTAACCCTACTATCCTGTAGGAAATGGAGTCCTCACGAAGCGTTTGTCTGGGTTGTTTGCTTCACGCACCGATGGTACTGTCGATTGGTTAATCCGAAACTAATGCACCTGCGGCTGTCACATTCCATTAGCACATCATCGAACACGCCATTCAAAGGCCATCCCTGTGACCCGTGGATTCCCTCCCGATTCCGATAACTCCTCCAGACAACCTCCAACACAGTTTTGCATGGGAAACCAAGCGTTTACTTTGAATTGGTGTATCCCGGGCAAATTCAGAAGGGGTTTTCAACGGGACGGCCGTTTTTGACTGGTCGAAAATTTACCCCACATTCGTAGGCCATTCGTTATCGTACGCCACACGTCTATGTATATGCTCTCGCACTTTCACCACCAAATCTAAGTTGTGAAGTTTTGCAAGGTTTTTTGAACTCCCCTCACACACACACACACACACACAGAGAAAAAAACCTAACCCCGAAACTCTGGAGATGCTTCGGGAGGATAGAATTCATATGGAAATTTTCGGGCCAACGGGCTCTTATCTCTGGTAGCGTTCGAGGGTGCCAGTGCCAGGGCCAGTGAATAGGATTCAATTTAAATTTGCCGCTTTTTTACAGGTGAATAATACACGAACCGATATACACGTTGGCGGGCTGTTGTGCGGGTTGGATGGATGGCAGGGCGATTGAAAGTTCTGGGACCCGATCCTCAGTTCAATGGGAAATAATTGTTGAAAAATTGAATTTTCACCAGCACACTCGGGGCTTTCGGAACCAAACCGAAACGTTAGTTGATCATGTAAAAGGCCCGACCCGGGTTTCGGTGTCGCACCGCTTCCGATGGGGGGGGCAAGTGCGAAGATTCAATTAAAACTTTGACATGATGAGATTTCGATGAGGACATTGCCTCTTTCCGAAGCGTCAGCGACATTTTCACAAGTGTTTGACGTATTAAAAGTTAAAACTCCGTACTGTTGTGAGGTTTACCGGGAGAATCAGGACTCGATTTTAAATGTTAATGAAATTGGGTCAAAAAATGTTTTATTTTAAAAATAGGGTTAATGCGAAGAAATGAAATTTCACTGTGTGGACAATAATTATTCGCTTTCATAAACCAAACCTACATTTAACGACACATACGATCACTGTTCGTTACATTGTTTTGTGCTCGCTGCGCAGAAGATCCTCAATAAAACCTACGCAAAAAAGCGCAAACCACCCAAATTATATGTCAGTAGCTGTTAAATTGAAAGTTTAATCATGATTTGATTTTAACGGTCTTCAGTCCTTACCAGAACTCGAACACGAAAACATGAATGAAGATCACCTTCACCGTGGTACGCGGTTGTCGTATGTCGTTTCATTCGCTTCTGCTTATTTGCACAGTCCACAGCACCCGTGGCCCAAGAAAAACCCAACTCCCCCCCATCAATGAGTTTGCCATTTCGCCGGACAGCCGGGAATCGATGGTTTCGAACTGACTTTGGTTTGTTGTGGCATTTTTTTCCCTCTTCTTCTCCCGGTGTTTGTTTGATACCCTTGTACTTTCTTCGCCGAATGCCCAAAAGGAATGACCCACACGACCGGTGCTGAACACCGCAAAGCAGAAACATGAAACATTATCAAGACAATAATCATAAACGGTGTAATTTAAAATTACACATTTCATTTCATTTCATTTCCGAACGATTCCTAGAGGGTAGTTTTGTGCATGAGGGGCGAATGAGGGATGCTGTCTCCACTTGGGTGTTTCATTCTTCCGCGACCGACCGTGCCACCGGTAATGCGAGGAAAACAATAAACGATCCTTTAATTTTATGGCTCAAGAAAAGAACCGACGGGTCGGGTTGAACCGAGTGTGGTTTTTCCATTCCGTTTGCGGCTTCGGGCGTGATGCGAAAAAAGGATGCAGAGCAGTATCCATTTGAACCGGTTGGACGGTGACCTCGGTGACCACTAGGGTAGGCGCCAGGCCATCGCTGGGCGCTGGTGGACAGCAAATTGATAATTTTTGATTCATGGACACTTGTCCCTTCCGGCGTGTTACTGTTCTGCTAGCAATGTTTTCTCGTTCTGTGAAGATTGTTTTAAATAGCCGGATGAACCCCTTAAACCCCCCGGAGCTCCACTCCGGATGATTCACTAAAACGACTCATGTCGCAAAGAACGGAAGTCAACGATTTCGGGATTAACTTTTGACAAGGATTGACAAATTATTTTCCTATTGCAGAATTCGGGTGCAAATAGATGAAGGAAATGATTCCATAGGGTTTGCGAACACATTACCAAAAGCACAGTAGAAAAGATACTTACTCGGATTTGCGAGCTGCTTTAACGGCTCCACTTCATAATGGACAATCCACACAATGTCATATTGTCCTGTACGGATAACATAATGTTCTGGCTATAGGTGACCGGAGCCAAAACTTCAACCGCATCCGATACGGGTCGGGAGGAGACGGGTAGAGCCCTCAGGAAAAAGGAAAAACGGAGTCCGCAAAGAAAGTGATATAAGACACCGCGTCAGCCTATTGCGCATTGTTTTAATTTTCCTTCCCGACGCGACTAGCGCGGCCAAAGACATTGGACAGAACGCGGCGTAAGAAAGCGAAGCAGAACAGAACAGAACATCCCTATAATAAAACACTGGACAAGACAAACTGCTGCCGCGCCAGCAAACGGCATCTTCTGCAGCGAAGAAACCGGCCAGCGGTCTAAACCAACAACAAACAAAACAAATCGTTAATGGTTCCAAGAGATCCGCACGGTCCCTCCTTCTGGGCAAGCGGCATTGGAATGGAAGGGCACGGAACAGATGCCCAAGCGGAAACACTTTCTTTGGCCTCGCCCGGTGGAGTCTTTCGTGCATGTGTTTCGTACCGGCTACGTGAGTCCCGCAACAGTCGTCGATTGAGAAATGATACAAGGAAATTCCGCAAAATCGAGCATTTGCCAAATTCCTGGTAGCGGCCGTAGTGTCGTATCCGTGATTCGGCCCACGAGTATCGCCGGTTTATTCAGACTCCACCAGACACTGGGGACGGAGGACGGAGCAGCAAACAGGGAACCCGCAATGGTCACCGATTTCTTCGAAAGCGCAACTCCCGGCCGCCCATTTTGCGGTGCCACGATCATCACCGCACCGGCACACGGTCAAGGGAGGAGGCCCCCAGACGGAAGTTATGTTTTCGGTCGACGGATTATTTATAGATAACAAAGGGCACCCGAAATTATAAATTTTCGACTACCGGCTCATAAATCGACACTCGTAAAGAAAACCGCAGGGAAGCGAACAGGAAGCGTCTCGGAGAACCGTGAAGCACCGGTGGGTCAGGTGGAACATGATCGTCCGTGGGTGGGAAGGTATGAAAGGGATTTTTGTGTGGTTTCTGCAGTACGTACTGGACATAGCAGCTGATAGTCACGATTTTTAACCGAACCGGTAGTTTTACGGTTGGTGACATCTGGCCGAAGAAGCTTTCGATGGAGGGAGGAAAAGTTTATCGACTTGGAAGTTTTGGAAGTTTCGCCCGTGGTGGACAAGCGGTAGGCAAAGAGGTTTGGAGAGGGTTAGTTTTATGCTTTGCAACGCTACTTCATGGGTAGAACGGAAGCGATTTTGGGCTTTGGTATGTTTGCGCGAAACATTGCGGTTAACAAATGGGTCTTGACATTTGAATGTATGACGGTGTACAATACCTGGTGAGTCGTATTGAATCTGCGGAGGTTCGAGTAGGTCCAAAAATGGTTGTATTGTTTAAAGGTTATTCTCGGTCAAAAGGAGAAACTAAGAGATATCATACATTTATAACTAGCCCTCCATATAGATTAAAATTAGATTTATCGGCTATAAGATATTAACGAGAAGTGTCTCAACACAGTATTAAAAAGGGCAAAGTATAACCCCTATAATTATTCAGCAAACAAAATTAAACTAAAAGTAAGTAGTGGCATCGAAATACATTATGAAGAGTCATCCGAGTCAAGATGACAATCCAATATTCCACCCAGGAAAACGGATCTCATTCCATAACAAAATTTTCAGTAATTTGTACGTCTAGGGGGTTTTACAAATGTGTACTTAACCAAAGAAACGAGGGTATATCACGCAGACAAGAACGAAAACGGAACACACGGATGCTAGTCAGTATATGATAGGAGTCGTTAAAGGCCGACAGCGCACTTAGAAAAGGATCACTCTGGCGTTTGCTACGAGTAGGAATTCAGAGAGGAGATCTGTCTGGCCTGTTTAGAGCAGCTCGGTGGCCGAGGCGATAATGACGGTAGCGATCAAACGGACAGGACCGTGGTTCAAATCTCATTTGGACCGTTTTTCCGTACGCAGAACTGACTATCCCGTTGTAGGTGAATTCAAGTCTGCGAAGCCAGAAATGGCAGCCCCAAGATCTCCCTAGTTTGTAGTGCTAGTAGTACAAGAAGAAGAAGATCTGTCTGGTAGGGAATAATAACAAAGGGTTTTATTAGCTTTGTTCAAAGTATTTTCAATATGTTCCTGAAGGGACAGTCTGTCATTCAGACTCCGAGAACCTTAGTAGAGTTGACTCTACGTAATTTCGATCCACTAAAAGAGAAATCCCACAAGATATTAGAAGACGAGCCACCAAACGATATAACACAACACTTGCCAAGTCAAAGCACAAGACTATTGGAACAGCATCAGACATAGAAAGAATCGAGGAATACATCGGACAATCAGCGAACTTGGACATAGGGATATAAAAATTCAAATCGTTTGCAGAAACATGACAGCATTTTGGAGGAAGAATTTTGACACAATCATTACTAAACAAGAAAAAAAGAATAGGACTTAGAACGTTACTTTGAGGAATCCTGACATGGTTTCAGAGGTGTCGGAGAAAGAGTTATCCACTTTAACTCTGTAATTCCTGCCGTAGAGGTACATTTTAAACCATGAGAGTAGTGGATCTCAAAATCCAAGTGATCACTAGTTTGAGAGGGGTACTTTGGAAGGCTCCCTTGAAATTTGTTTATATATCGTCTACCTGACGACCAGCGTCCATATTACTAAAAACTATAGAATTAAGAGACATAAGATGGGTGGACGTAGACCGTTTTGGCAAAAAGCCGTACTGATGTTGAGAGTTAACGTTTACCATACGAGACAAAATAAAGGTATCTGATTCCACCAGGCAGTTATTTCAAGGTATCCTTTACAAGAACCAATAATTGGGGCTGTTAATTTTAAGGACATCGAGAGGATCTTTTTCAATAATACCGAATTCGAAGGTACGACAGTCCGATATCTGCCTAATATCTCAAAAGAATAAAGGAGTGACAGCAATAGTTTGCTTGAAATCCAACCATTAAATGAAACAGATACATCTTGTCAGATGCCATATACAATGTCTTCGCTCAGTAATTCCAGGCTCAGTAACAGCTCGAATGCACTCAATGAAACAATGACAAAAAGGGAAACACTTTGGAGGGTCATTACTTTCGACCACTCTCCTCAAGTGAGAGGCATCCCATGTCCAGTTTTCAATGCTATTTCCATCTTATCAGCTTAAAAAGGTAAATGTTTCATCCCGTGTTCACCTTGCCCTGTGTGTCGAAAATTCGTGAACGCCACGGTTTGGCCCAAGTCATCGATTGACAGGTTCGCGAGCAAGCTCGACTCCGGGATATCGAACATCATCGACATGATGAGGCACAAAACGAAGCTCGAATAGAAAGAAAACGTTTCAAACGATTCGTTTCGAGTAAACAAACGAAGAAGCCCACTGAAGACCAACGTGGTTGATTCTTGTTAGAAACCAAACAGCACAACAGAACCCACAACAGTGGAGTGCAACTGAGGAAGCAACACAGCAAAAAGGCACACAACCACCGGGAACAGGTAGGTCCCGGAGGCACTCACGCCTGTCAGAACTACATCAGCCGTGGTGGACGAGGCAGACGTTAAGCCTCCCGCTAATGGAAGAAGTTGTCACAAGGGCTTCACCGTGGGCCAGACCAGAACCTGCCGTGCCGTGCCGCGTCTGTGTGTATGTGATCGTGATTCGGTAGATTTAGGAAGTGGTTCCTGTAAGTAAGCCTCGGGAATGAAAGCGTTTTCAATCAATTACCTGCTTTTTAACATCGCGGTGACTTGCGGTTTTTTTTTGTGTGTATGTGCTTGTTGTGTTGTATTCGATGCCTTGCAGCAGTTCGGTGGTCAGCTGCACGTTGCCCATCCCGTTGTCCGGTGGAAAGCTGTTGAAGGGCTCGTTCTGACGCGGTTTGACGCGTCTCGCCTGTTGATTGCGTTCGTATGATTTCGAGATTGGAAGCAAAAGCGTGTCTAGTGGGTCTAGCGGTGCGTTGAGTTGCCCTTCTCAAGAGCACTCCTTCTCGGAGCTTTCATTCTTCCCAAGCACCAAACCGGACGGGGCCTCGTCACGGAGCCGGTTCCCGTTTGTTCGTGGTTGGTGAAAAATTAGCCTCTACCGTTCGGTTAGACATTTCGGCATTCCATCTAGGAGCTCGGTCAAAGTTGCGCTTCTGTTGCGATTGTGATACGATTAATTTATCCGCTTGCTGCACCGACACGGGTTCGCATGCCCGGCGAAAGATGGATTGAACAACGGCCGGGTGAAAAGCCTTCTACCGGTACCGGTGGTCACCGACTTTCGGGGGTGATGAGTTTCTCGTTAGGAATCGCTTGCTACCAGCCTTTTTCTTTCGGTGTGCTCATATGATTGATAGAACGTTTCCCAGGTTTCGGTGGTGAGACTGCAACTTTTCGCCCGTTTGTTTCGAAAAGCTTTTTGCCTTTTTCAATTTAGTCGCACTAATTTGACACTTGACTGAAGCGATTAGTCTACCGTTTGACTTACTGCAGTGATTTTACGAATCCGAAAGGTGTGCGAAAGGTTGGAGCAAAAGAGTTTCTTGTTTGTGTAGCGAGCATCTCGAATTGATTGCCGATGGGCTTCCTTTTCACATTAGCTGAAAATAAAACGGGAAAAGAGATTGCTTAACATTTACTTCAAAGTAGGAAGTCATGGAGAGTATATAAATTCAATGTTCTAAATAGCAGTGAATTAAATAGAATTGCCGGTTTAATATTGATGGGTTGTTGAGAATAACATTATTTCTATCATGTAAGCAATAGGTCTATTTTTTATAATTTTGTAAATATGTTTCAGTTCCAAAATTCGATTTATACTTGGCATATCTATAATCACCTAATCGTGCATGTAACATTTGTTTTTTAAAAGGAGTTAACTCTTCTTTTGTTAAGGATGAGTAAACAGCATTTCAATATTGAAAACTGAAAATATGTAATACGATCGCTTTCTCGGATGCTTTTTCGTATTTCAATTACAGAAAGGTGTTGAAACATTTGAATAAATAAAACCTGGTGGTGTGAAATTTTTGGAACTCTGTCGGTTACACCTTAAACTTTCACCGATGTGGGGGTTTCAATGCTTTATTACTCTTAAATAGTAACTATTGACGATAATGTAAGCATTTATAATATAAAGCCTATATTGTCACATGACGAATCCACTCTAAACAGAAATGATAAAAGCACATCTTTCCTTCAAACACAGGAAATGCCTATATTATGTAAAATTACAATTTCTGTTGGACAGTCAAAGTGCTGATTTTATTGAAAAACATGGCAAAATAAAATAAATTCAAATTTGTTAACATAATAATTTTTTTATCAATTTTTCATAACATATCGGCTTCTGATCCATCC
>KB663633.1:1990369-2005278 GCA_000349025.1 Anopheles minimus | reverse complement strand
TATTTATTATTTAATTAACATTTCTGACCATAATAATTTTTTTATCAGTTTTTCATAATATATCGGCTTCTGATCCATCCAGTAGTGTGGCAACTTCTTGTCTGATTATCAGAGTGGATATTTGTATTGTCTAATTAAGGAAATACAGGAATAGACGTTGAGGATTAGTTTTTTGAAGTGAATGTACATCTTCCTATTACTAGCAAATCTGAGAATAGAACTCTAATGATCTGCATAAATGAATTATCTTTCATAAGCTACCATATAAGATAGTGATCAGTTATTGCTTAGTAGCTAGTACACTAAACAAATTTTACATTGAGTTCAACATAATAGTTACGAATTGCAAAAGTATTTAAACAAATTAATAAAATCAAAACTTCATTTTCAATTTTAATCAAGGTAGTTAATATCATATGGATTAACGTAAAGGCAGCACAACATTTGTATTGAATTTGATAGTTTGAAACTTTCGGTTATAAAAATTAAAAATTAAAATATTCATCAACCAAATCCACTATTTTAATACTATGGGATTTTCTAGTGAACAGAATACATTTCAAAGTGTGTCATTTCAGATGGTAGCGACTGCGTGCTTGCGATTTGAAGCCAATACAACCATTAAAATCGAATATTAAGTCTTTTTAATTCGAAAGTGACTCTATAGGTGTGTACTCACCTACCCTTGTAGGTGGTAAGATAAATAATGATTTAGGGCATTGAAATAATGGTTAAAATCCGTTTAGCACTTGCACAAACCCTCCGATTAACGGCTACAATCTGCTGTTAAAATTCGGACAGTAATTATTCATGTACGTATCTCTGTCATGTACAGAAACGTTTGCCAGCTTTATCCGCTGTATCGGAAACAAAGCGAGCAAAATTAATAATATCTAGAGCAAACGTCTCAATCCTGGGTACGTGAGGCACTCACAAAATTGATGAATGGTTGCACCGCTGCTGGTACCACCGTACGCCTGTCATTAATTTTAATAATCTCCATCAGTCGATTATCTTTTATGGGAATGTTTAATGATGTTGCTACTTGCAAACGTCGCAAAAACGGAGATTTGTTTAGAATTCACACACGAATGCGAAGCGTGAGAAGGAGAGAGAGTTTGGGCAAAACTTGGTTTGTCACGTCTGATTTTATAGGTGAAGGAAATAATAAATGGAATCAAACAAAACACATGATCGCCAAAGCAAACTGAATGCCGATTGATGAGAATGAAAGCAAAAAAGTTTTCATCGTCACTACTCTCCTGCATTGCTAGGAAAGCAAATGATCAACACCATGACGAAGGTAACTAAGTACCGGGGATTTGAAGAACTCCAATATAGAAATAAAAACTTCTCGATATAAATAATTGCTAACGGGGTTTACGCACCTTCAGCCGAACGATTCAATCAAATCGATTACAGTGTTTTTTGGCTACTGTTCCAACAAAAAAAAAAACAATCCCGCTTCCGAACACAGCCAAGAGTCCGCTAAGCGGCTTTTGGATTTGGGTTTGGGAGAATATTTTCCCCATTCCGATCGCCCCACCGTGCATCCAAATCCATGAGAAACGTTAATCGAATCGCGGATCCGGACCCCACCGTCGAATGCCGATCGATCCTAATCTCTGCCGCGCTGGTTAATTGCTTTCCTGGCGTGGATTGACCCGAAAGTGTTTCGTTCTACAGTGGAGCTTCAGCATTCAGGGTGAACGCTTATCAAAACCATCGATCGAGATGATTGAAACAGGTTCATTTTGGGGAGGAGTGATGCCCCAAAACAATGGTGCGTGAGAAGAAGACGTACGGTTGAAGTTCTTCAAGAGCACACTGATAAACGTCAAATGTGACCTTCATTGAAAGGGGATTTCCGTTATGAGAAGGAAGGTTTTCCCCGCCTTGAAAGTAGCAGACTCATTGTAGATGAGTAGGAAATTCACTTGACACTTATTAAACTACAGAGGCACGCGGACACGTGGCTTCTGCATGGTATTTTATCAATCAGTTTGAATTGAATCATTTGATTAAATGAACCGTTCTGAATATGATTCAGTTGAGGAGTTGTGTAGTACAGAACAAGGTGGAAGAAGAATTTCTAGAACTGTGATAATTGCAACAAGTGACCACAACGCTGTTGGGGAGAAGATGAACAATGTTAACATTAAACCTTATTAGAACGATCTCACTCACACGAGAAGTCACTTGGCCGGTTTGATTGGCTTCCCATTTATCTCTCATTAGACTTCATTTACTTTCCATTTCGGCACCAAGCGAAAGGCTGAGTCGTTGAAAATCCCAACGACACCTACCGCTCTCGCTTACAAACCCTAAATCATCCGCACTCTTCCGTGTTCCGCAAATCTTGCCCCGCTCGCCACGTGCCGGTATTATTGAGTGCACGTGTGTTTTGGTTATTTCTTTTAAAAATTTTCAATTGTTCACTTCTTCACTGATGCGAACCCCCGGCTTTAGAGAGACTCTCGTCCCTTTCCTAATGGGTGCCCCGTTCGCTCGTTTTTTTTTTTTGGTTGCTTCCTGCCGTAACTGTTACACGCGAGCGATATGTTAGTGTTTCAGCTTAGTGGCAGTACCACTGGGTGCATTTTCTTCTATTATCATCAGCTATTTAGGGACCATTTTCCGGCCGTGTCATTTCCGTGCGCTGACAAAAGAAAAACTATTTTGCCGCAGCAAAATATTTTCCTTTCATCTACCAATAAAACATGGCGCTGCCAAAAGTACACGTATCACCCGATCGGTGTTTGGGTTGATTCGCACGGGCCCAACGGTGGCCACGTGCCGCACCACGTGATGAGAGCAGCCCGGGATGTTGATGTTTTGTCAAACAACGGCTTCGAGCTATTTCGGGCAGCGGGACCGTGTATTTGTGGCCGGTGAAAACTTTTTAGAGCGAAAGAAAGGATTACGAGGTGCGTGAGCTAGGGCCGGTCGAGAGCATTTAACTTTCCGGGGGTTGGTGGGCCGTACGAGGTCTAATCTAACGCCTCCTAATCCGCCTGGGTGCTGGTGACCGACCGAGCGTCGAAAGGGGTGATAAGCACCCGGAGTCGGAGTCGGAAAAAGGGAAAGTGAATTATTAGTCATATTTATAGCAAAGAAGCGTTGGTGGATAAGTTACCGGGGGGTTGATAAATCCAACCCGCTCAAAATGGTACTGGTGGGGGGAGGGTTGAGGTATGCTACGATGAAAAGACAGGACACTCTGCCAGCAGGATATAATTGAATGAAACAGCAGGAAATTAAACGGATGTTTAATATACAAAAGAGAGTTGGTGTTTGCAGTGCGATTCGGTTGGTTTTCTGGACCGAAGAGGCTGGGTGGGGAATTATCATTTATTTCCCTGCTACGCTTTCGCACCCAATTTTGATGAGATCAATTCATAACGCTGATGTGTGTGTGTGTGATCGCTTCAGAAGAATAAAGTGCAATACCGATATGGTCGGTGTGTATCGGTGACGATAATGGAGTTAAGTGGGTTTTTTCGACCTGGTTGAGACGGAAATGTCGATCAGCGGTGAGTTAAGTGGGCGGAAATTATGTCAGGTACCGGAAGTGTCGTTGGTGGGAAATGAGTGTTTAAAAAGTGTGCGCGAGGATGGTTTTTAAAATGAATTATTTTATTGCATGGAAGGAGTGAGACTTTGAAACAAAAGTCTATATTCCCCAGGAAACCACATTTGGCAGTGTTTTATCCCATATGTCTGGTAATTCTACCATTATTTTGAAATAAAATCATTCCCAATTGCTATCGATTACTTTTCCCTTCCGAGCAGAGCCCTCCCCGTTACAAAATGGATACATTTGTCTTGGTCGAATAAAACCGAGTAGCGCAACATAAACCCAGTCAGCTTTATGCTATCGGGCGAAAAATTATCACCTCATCGCGGCAGACGACATCGACAGAATACCATCCTTCAGCACCGTGTCTCGTCGTTTCCGCGAACTGATTAGCATGAATAAACACAAAATTTAAAGCCCTTATCCTTCCCGCAGCCCGCCCCATCAGGGGCTTTGAAGCTGTGGACGCTTTCCTTCGTCGAGGTGAAAGTTCTTAAAACACTCTCCCCCGGCACGGCAATGAGACGGTAAGTGAAGAGGCTTTACCATTCCGTTGCTCGGTGCGGGAAAATGGCGAAAGAATTCGTAACGCACTTCAGCTACGGACGCAAGGACAAAGGTGGAACTTTGCTCTCCTCCTTCCCGAACCCCTCCATTTCCCATCCTCCGAGAGGGAAACTCAGTAATTCTACCCTGAACACCGTGAAGCGCGAGAGGAAATGTCTTAATTCCGTTCTGACAGACCTCATTTCGGTGCTCGCGTACAGGAAAATGCGTGAACAATTTGATGGTCTTAGCGCGCAAATACCATTCCGGTTCGGTTCTCGGAACCGGCAGCAGTCCCTTACGACTAACCCTTTACCGTTTCGCCAAAAATGGCAAAATGAAAGCCATCCTTCCCGCGGCACAAAGCGAAGGGTTTCATGTTGGATTTTGGCTTTACCTCCCGTCCGTCTTTCCGTCCGTCCCTCCAACCCGGACTTGTCAACGGTTGTCAGCAAAATTTAGAAGATACGAAACCATCCGCCACCCGTATCCTTTCGTTTCGCTTTTACATTGTCGGGATGTTGGCGATAGGGTTGTTTCTTCGGTGCCGCTAATCGGCTGAAATCGGTCCGGTGGCGTTCCCGTTGTAAATGACAAGAGCGTGGTGAAAAACATGAACCCGAGCGGTACGGGACTTTATATACATTTGCTAGAACTTTTCGCGAGCGTACGAACGAGATTCTTCAGATGTTTTGGAGCCCAAAACCAGAGAGGTTTGCGGGGGTTTTTGGGGGCGGGCGGACAGATGAAAGTGATGCCATCGTTACGCGTAGGAGTACGGCGGGAGTGGGTAGTAGCACCCGTTTGCCCGACGGAAAGATCGACGGAAATCGGCGCTAAGCTTCGCTACTTCGCCGTTACATTCCTCGCACACTTTGCATATTTAATTGTCTTTATTGCTCTGCTGAGTCAATATTAATCCTTCAATAATTTATTAGTCGAGTTATTTAAACTTCTGCTGCCCGTACTGCTAGCTGGGACCAGTTTTCCACGCGCCACCATTGTGCGCTTTGCATCTTGGGCTGGAATCTCACCGGCGCGTCCCGGACGGCTGCATGGTTAATGCTGGTAAGCTTTGCGAATTGTGCCGTCACAACATTAGGTAAATATAAAACTTAATCATTGGAAGGACTCGTTACCCTTCGGATTGGGGATGGGTTTTTTCTTCGGAGATAAAGGATGGGTTAACGTTGGTTGTGGAACAATCTCTTGATTAAATGAACTGTATGGATGTTTGAAGAAGTGTAAGCTGGTGAAACTTGCGTTCGTTGATCCTTAGCAGATTTCAAATATTGATGTATTGGAGTTGGCTTTAAAATTTCAGTTTTTATAACATATTTTTTTCCTTTAATTTGCTCCACATACCACACATTTCCGAACAATCATACGCTTTCCCTTTTCTTCGCCAGCAAAAAAAAACGAATCCGGTTTCACGCATCATCCTTCAGCTCACTTAATTTTTAACAAGAAAATCCAATTTGCAATCTCCTGGACGGGAGACTCCCGCTCTCTGCGTACGTGCTGATTGATTTCGCTTTTCCACAATTCATCCAATACTTATCAATTTGCCAATAACAATATATGCTAATTTACCGTGAAATAAGTTCAGCAGCCAGCTCCTCCAGTTCACCGCCGACCGAAAGAGGGTCCTTTTTTCATCTTAACTTGCCACCGTTTTTCCACCGCTTTTTCCAGCCAAGTGTGTCCGCTGCAGCCGTGTCGTCTTGCCGGATGCATTACGCGAGCAGCACCGTAATGGGAGCAGCACCAAAACGGTTTTGTGTATGTTTCGGTTGAAAATTTCATGTTTTCCTGGTGATTTTGTGGAGTATTTTTCATTTCCTTTTTGAGAGTTTTCTTCTTCTTCTTTGCTACCTCCCAACCCAACAGAAAGGGCAGGAAAAATGTGCATCACGCACTTATATTAAGCGTCGGCCGGTTTTTCTCATTTTCTTTGGTTTGGTTTGTGTTCCGAGTCGGGGTGTGCGAGAAAGTGAAAAAAAAATCATCCATCAGGACCAATTGCGTGAACTGGCGTGATGAGGGGTAGCGGACGGGGAATGGTTCACAGACGGGACGGAAGCAAAAACATCCGAATAAACATAAATTTGCATGAAAATATGTGGCATCACCTTCTCACGTGACGTGAGCGAAACGTGATGTTCGGTGGGCTGAATGCTTTTGCCCGAGGATTAATCATTGCCCTCAATTGGTGGGCTGTCAATCGGGGATGGGATGTCGGTAAATTTGGCGGTACGCGTTCAACAAAACAAGTGTTCGCAAATGGTAAGTGTCAAACATATCACTTAAGAATTAGCGTGTAAAGAAGTATGAAACGGTCATTCATTATAATTTGTAAATAAATAATTAAAATGTTTCAAACATTTTATAGCCATTTTTAGAATCACTTTTTCGTTTGGTTGTAAAAACTCATCCACAGAGTAACAACTAACAGTATTACTCTCCATTCAAGCAGCAGCCACGTGTCAGCTCCATTGCACGGCCGTCACGTATTACGAAATGCGAAAATTTCCTCATCCTTGGGTAGCAACCAAAAAAAAAACGAACAAGAAAAATAAGAAGTATGAAAACGACTCCTCCTAGACGACTTCCTGTTACGATTCCGATATTGATCGCATATTTCCTTTTGCTCGTGTGCCCGCCAAAAGAATTTCTCTGTCATTTATCTTCGTTCGACACGAGCCATGACGAGTGAGCGAATAGGGAGCGCACAATTGGAGGAACAAAAAAAACTCCGTACAAACCTCCAGCAGTCCGCGATTCGATGCGCCCACAGAACGGTGGAGCATTCCGGACGAAGGATTCCGAGCCGGGCTAAGGAATCTTCCGCGCGGACTCTCGGGGATGCTTTATGGATCCTTCGATCCGGTGGACGTTAATTTTTATGCAAGAATTATAGACTGCTCACGTGCACACGTTTGCCAGTCGGTTCGGAGTTCGTGCTAGAATGGATGGATGAGTGTTCCTTCCGTACTGTGCTCTGCGTTCCTCCGAAGAAATGAAAATCCTTGGACAGCAGAAGGGAAGGCAAAAAATAATTAGAAGTCAATGAGTCTGACGGAGTGCAGTCAGCCATTGCGACAAATTTGAAGTTTAAATTTGTCGTGGCCGCAATTTAGAAGACGCAGGGTAACAACCAAAAGAAGAGGAGAGAAAAAATACTACCATTCTTCTCCCCACCTCGCACTGTTGGACATGTACAACTGTCCGATTAGGAACCGTTTCTTTCCCTCGCTCTGGGGGAGAAGAATGTTACGCAGAAACATCGAAATAGATTCGAATGTCCTTTTTTTCACGGTGTCTCCGATACAGCATGTTTTATTTCGATGGTATTATGTGCTTTTTTTTCTCTACTCTCTTCTCTGTATCTTAGTTGCTTCACTCCCCTTCGAAAAAAATGGCAAAAAATGTGAAGCCTAGAGTGAAAACCCGTGGGGTGACGCTTTTTTCGCTTTTGTACGGTGCAAACCACCCTCGCCGCTTAAGAAGTAGGAAGTAAAAAATTGTGTTTGTGGCATCTTCTGGCCGGGTGCGACAAGTGAGCCAGCGTTTAAAATACAAACAATGAAATGTGACTTCGGGCTTGTGCGCGTTTTTTTGGGGTGGAAGCGTGTGGCCCACGCCAAAGCAACACACTAGGAAATCCCTTTCTGCCCAGACCCCGGTAGCAAAGACACAACGGCAGGCAAGAACCTGACCGGCTGGGAAATAAGTTTAAAATTAAAAGGCGAATTTGAATCGGTCGATTTATTTGTAATTTAAGGAAACAATAATCGTAAATATTGCTTCACCATAAATTGTGTCGTCCCATGGATGGTACAGGTTTGCCCTCGGGAGATCTCGTGCTGCTTGCCTAAGCAACCGGGAAGCAAAACCGACAAGACAATCGAGCCCGGTGCCACTTTCCAAGGTACACACACTTGCATAGGTTTAGTTTAGAAGAATTCGTTAGATTATCTTTATCTGGTTAGGAATATGAGCCAGAACTCGTGGAAGTACGAGGGAGCGTGGAGGGGAGGGTGTATGTAAACAATAAAAAATTACACACGCATTCATGATGGCCCATGCATGAATGGAACGACCTAACCACTTAGCACCCCAACCGAAAAGCGAGTACGAAATTATTGGCGTGACTTATCGTATGACCCAAAAGGGTCCGCGTGGGGTTTATGCCGTGGATGAAAGCCTCATAATCTGTTTCTATAAATATAAAGAGAGGAAAACCCCCACAACGATCTTCTTGTGAGCAAAGGATCCGGAATATGGATTAAGAAAGATTGCACTGCCAATTCCTTTTACCATGATTTAGTTTGGGTGAGCTTAAGTTTGTTAAAGTTATTGGTACAGTATGTGGTACAGGATACATTTGACATATTTCATACGATAACAAAAAAAAACATTTGACATATTTATAATAGTTTTATGTTTTTACATGTTTTAGATAATCACTCGTGGTTTAGACTGTGAACTCGATCCAGACCATAATTAGTAAAGTATAAATGTCAGGTTTCGTTAATCATCATTCATTTACAATAAGGGATATTGAATGTCCCAAGTCCTTCTGTTTGTCATTTGTCCGGTTCATACTTGCGTATTGTTCTGTTGAATGTTGTCCGTACTCAGCTATCTGCATTAACAAACTGGAAACTAAAAATACACTCGCCTTATCCTTAAAACACGTACGTTTTAGTGCAACAATTCTTTAAAGCAAACCTACATGAATCATCGACATATCTCACTTAAATGTGTAACCATTTTAATCAATATAACTGACTATCCAACTCTATTCGCAGGATTTAATGTAAATACTCCAATAGGGGTTTATGGCAAATCATCCACTTAAGTATTGACCATAGGAGGCGACTCTGTAACTTTAACGAACCTGTATTATCCATGTGTCGTAGCTTTAATTCGACCAATTAATACTCTTACTGCATAACGATTAACGCTTTTAAAAATCACTTTTTAGCGTTATTTAAGGCCACACTGAAGGTGTTGCAATTATAAATGCTAAATAAATAAATATTTACTCATACTATTCGTCATTAAGAAACATGGATCCTCATACATTTACATTAGAAATGTCAGACAGGATTAATAACTGGAACCCACTTTAATTATGGAAGAGTACTCGCAAAACGATGATTCGTGATGCCGATGAAAATAGAGATACTATGATACTGATACTGATGCCCAATGCTCCCTGAATACAGTACAAAGATTGCAGAACAAAAAAGAGAATTCCAATGATGAATACGAAGATGTAGTTTGAAGAATGATTTGTTGATGATGATCCTATTGCTTCTGTACAGTAGAACTCCCCGTCAATCTACTGTAACAGGTTGTTGAAGCGACCCTGGTATTGAAATTAAAGCTATATCACATTAAATGAGTCATATAGCCTCTATTTCTCTACGCCATATGGAGCGGTCCGGTGGCCAAGGTGATATCTGCTCCGGTTATCACTGGGCTAGACTGGGTATCGAATCCCATCCAGACCATTCCCCCTTATTGAGGAATGGTTGTCCAAGTATGTGTTATCAACAGGTCTAGATGTGACATTAGGTTGAAATGACCACACAGATCATTAAGCTTAGAAGAACAAAGGAAGAAGATGAAGAAGATAAAGAAAAAAAACCTGTACGATGTATGTATTTATGTATTTATTGATGCTCTGCAAAAGTCAGCTATTTACAGGTAAACGCTAAAGAAAGGAAGTGAGTACCTTCCTGCGCTCTAAATAATTCACTAGTCCAACTGTTTGGCCTTTAAACTGCCCAGCCCTGGATTATTACCCATTCGATTATTTTACATTTTGCACAGTTGAAGACGACATCAATAGCACTTCCAGTATTACACAATCCCAAGCAATGGTTAATATTGAACATATTTGAGTTTGTTCGAGGTTTCGAAGTGGACATGAAGCTATGCTCTACGTTAATAGTGGTTATTTTGAATAAATACAAAGAATATTTTCCTCTCCCTTAAGAAACAATCAAGTTGATCCCTGTTGTCACAACAATTGTCCAGCAAAAGAAAATATAATTCCATCAGACTCTCTCGCAAAAATGACTTATCCCGGTCCAGAAACGCTCCACAGTTTGTCATCGCTGCGTCCTTACCGGTTCGTAAAAAATTAAATTCTGATCAAAATTTAACCATTTTGTATGTTCTTACAAATTCTGCTTGTTCATGCACACAGCTCGTACCTTTTTTGATTCATTTTGACAACGAAAAAAGGGACCACCGCCCACCGGCGGCGGTCTGTCATTCGTTTCATCCCGTTCGGTGATTTGCAATCGTGGTCGAAAAAACCTTGGATGACTGGAAAATTGTTGAAGATCTTTCCCGCAGCATCGAAGTGCACGATGGCTTCGATGGGGTGGGTTGGGGGGAGGGATAAGAAAATCCTTCCAAACGTTCCCCAACCGTACCGGTTCGTAGGGTACGAGATGAGAGTGTGGGGGGAGTGCCTTGGCGGGGTGGAAATGGCAATGGCAAAAATAAGCAAAAACCGCCCAAAGTCAAGTTAAGGCTCAGCGACCGTCGTACGTGACCAAATCAAATAGAAAGCCTAGAAATGACTGCTGCTTAGAAGCTATCGTTATCTAACTCCGGCGAATTGACGAACCGGACCGGGAACCGGTGGCTGAAGCGAAGTGTTCTGTCTTCGTGCTTCGGGATTCCCTTCAGTTACACCATTTCGCCGAGGCGAAATTCTTTTCTTTTTGCATTCCTTCATCCGGTGTAATGAAGCCGAAAGCGTCTTACACACGAGTGGCCAGCAAGAATGTTGACGGCACGTGGGAAACCAGCATTCGACTAGGGTGGTTGGATGAAAGTGAGAGGTGGGGGTTTGGGGGAGGAGGGAGTGAAACATAATGCAAAGTTGTGGTTGTGGTGCAGTGGGATGCGAGCGGATGAACCGAAAGCAGTACTGATCCTAGAAGGTCCAGTCGATTGGGTCCTGGGGTTGGGTTTTTTTTTCGCAGGAATGAAGATAAATTAACCGAGTAAACATAAATTGCGGATTAACTTTAAGTCATCGCCCGGATAATGGAAGTAATTTTGAAAATGGCAACAAAACTGGCTTTGTTTTTCGCCATTGTAGCGGGAGATCATACCCGGCATGGAATATTATTTATATCGCGAGCAAAGAACATGGTGGGGACATTTTTTCTTTTACAGTGCAGTGTATTATAACTATTTGGATAAATGTTTTATAGCACCAACTGTACCTTGCAGTACTTTAACTAGCGCAAAGTGAACTAGTTCCAGCGCACTGTGCTGTGTACGGCAATGGGAAACCGATAAGCACAACGATTTCGAGGTAAACCTTCCTCTTCATCACAAACCGTTCGTTTCCTGCATTTCAGGGAAACCAGCTTCGGAGAGTTTCGCGCGAAAGAAAAAAAAAATCCATCAAGCGAAGTATAAAAACCAGTAAATTGCCACGTGTTTTTCGCTGTCTGCGTCTACATGCGCACCAATCGCGGAGGGCCGTTGCAGTTGACAGTTGATGAAATATGTGTAACCGGAAAGTGATGCAACCTTCCGCGACTGACCGGTGCAGCACCGGTGTGTGCAAGATGAATTATTTATCGCGGAAGAATGTTTATTTCATTTCTGCGCGCTTGTGGGTCGCGCTACGGAACGGGGTCCAGGTGTGTCGTTTGGGGCGGAGCGTGTGTGTGGAGATATATCTTTTATATCACATTAATTTGTACTTTTCGAGCTTGACTTATAGCGCTATCAGGAGGTGAACAAAAAACGACTTTTAAATTTGAAACCCATTTCGATAGCTTACGCTCATTTTTCCACCCAGCGTTCGAGGAGGAGCAATTTGTATTTTGTCAAGTGTGTCGGTTTAATTGATTACAGAAGCAATCGGTTTCCCGAGGAAAACTGGCCAGCAGGGAAGGGGTAACGCAACACATTAAATGCAGCTGTGCTGGCCCCGAGTGCACTTGCAACTGCAACTGTGTCATTGTGGTTGTCCTCGGTGTGGTGGAATTAAATATTTGTGGAGAGCCGGAGACGGAGGATTACTTTATCGGAGGACATCCACTCGCACCTTCCCGAGAACATAAGTACGAAACACGAAAACTACAGCAAATCGTCTATTAAACGCCATCATCTTCATTTTCATTATCATCACCGAATGCGATCGCCATCGAACCGATCGAATGAGCTGAAGTTCGAAGGGCTGGGCGACCGACTCACACTGGACCAGGTGCCCCTGGTCTGGTTTTTACAGCAGAGGAGCTTTTTTTTACTCTGAAACGCCCTTTCGGAGGACGGTGGATAAAAACTAGCCCACTACGAAATGCAACCTGTCTCGGGCCAGCAGTTGTGGCAAGGTTGTCATACGGCGGCGGTCACTCTTGCAAGATCGATTTCAGCAACAAGAGGTGTGCCGATCGGCATTCAACGCAGCCAGTGCTACCAGTGATGTCGTTTTCCAATAAATAAACCTCACACCGTAAGATAGAATTCCAACATTTAAAAGTATCAAGTTCAGTTCCAACCGAAATTGTTCAAATTTCATACAAAAATCCCGACAAAAACCTTCCGCAGGCTCTGAAGAATAGTTCTCATCGCAAAGCCTTTGGAGCTATCACAATAAATCATAAAGTCCACTTTTACGATTATTGCTCCGGAGGTTTGGAGACAGATTTTTATTTTACGGCCAGTTTCCACCGATTCTCCCAACAATCGTGCCTTCAGTCTCTAAATTGGTGCCAATAGATGACTCCCTCCTGTGCGGCGACGCCCGATTCCGCACGATAGTACCCAGCGACAGAACCAGACACACTAAAATATGCAAATTCCAGCCTCTTCTAGGTGCAGGAAGGCAAACAAAAAAATAAAAACGACAACGCATCGATGCCTCAATATAAGCCTTTCCCCGCACCACGGCAGATGAGCGTTGTACTTGGAACAAATGTCGATCATTGGCAGAAACCGGGCAGCACGAAATCGCGTGGAAAGAAAAGAGAGGATAAAAATTGAAGATTTGAAGCCGAATATTGGGTTCAATAAGGAAACCACCGCCGTAGTAGTAGTGGGATGGGATTAGCAAACCTTAAGCGACAGTCGGATGGGGTGAACCTACTGGTGAATAAATCTCGTACCGCAGCATAAATTGTGAATAATGGATCATAAATTAGATTTGACATCCCGCTCGATGGGGTATCAATTAATGGTGCGGATCGGAGCCGATCGACTCATTGTCACCTGTTTTGTGATGGCGCACGAGATCCAGGAAGCCCCCCTTCCTGAAAGAATGGACGGGATGGAGGAGGATCTTAAAAATTAGAAACAGATTATCCTTCACCGTGCCCTCTTCCGCCGGAGATCCATGATCACCCATTATCATCCCGCCATGGCTAAGGGTGATCGAAAATATTTTGATTGCTAAATGTTTTGCATATTTTAGCTTCATCTGTTGAAACGCCCATATACACAAAGGATTGAAAATAATAACACTTAAAAATAATCTACCCAGCAACGAATCCCACCCCATATATCTCCCTATCAATCTTACCGGCGAAATTATTATTAACATCGCCGTGATATGATCAATTGAGAAATAAACGCCCAAGCAATCGGATGGAACCGGTATACCAACGCAATCTTCGGGATATCGGCAAAACGGACCGATTGCGTTGCATCTTCCGCAAAACAACTCACCCCACCCTTTCTTCCACCTTCCCAGTTCAAGCTCCACGAACTGGTTGTTAATTTTTCAACACATTGCCCATGCGCAATGTCGCACTGAATGGCGTTGCCGCGTGTGCGCCGCTTTCGATTTGTTTGTACATTTATATTGTATTAAATATTGTTACGCTCGGCGGAGCGCCTTTTTGTAAACCATTTCGGCAGGAACTTTGGTTGTGTTTTATTTTTATTTGGCCCGATCGTGTCCCTTGTCGCGCGTTTAAATGCGATACAAATCGTAACCAGTTCGTCGCTTGAGCAATGATTCATGCGCTCGGGTTTCGTACAGGCCGTGTGGGCGGTTTGTGTATGAATCTTGTCTGCTTTATGATTGTGTAGTTTGGTTTTGTTTCTTACTTTTTATTTCATACTTCATGCCGTTTTTGTTTTGTACGCCTTGCACTGCGAGAAGATTGTTTTTTGCGTTGGGAACTTCCATTCAAACCTGTGGCAAGAGATCTGTGTGTGGATGACACTGAGCATTAAGCTTGATTCGATTAACTAGTTGCATTGAACGCACACTTTAATACCCACACGATCGCTGCGAAACTGCGTGCGTGCGTTCGTGCTAGCGTTATGTGTCCACAGCCCTTGCAAAGCTACAGCTCAGTAGATGAAGTCATTAATAAAGCGTTGCCGCGGTGCGGGAAGAAAACTTCCAGGTATTAAGCCGATTCCTCGAGCACCGTTGGGTGACGATTTGTCATTGAAATTTATACCCGTCATAAACCGAGGTTGACGAGGCATTGGGTTTGGTAGATGGGTTTACCATCGTAAAATACACCTTTTCAGAATGTAGCAAAATTATTCCATTTGATCGTTGTGGCCATACACCGTGATACTCATCAAATGTGGATTAGCGAAATGAAACGATTTGTATGCATTTTTTTATGCTGTTTGGTCACATTGATGGGTGAAGGTTAATGTAAACGCCAACTACTATGTACCGCACAAGGAAATTGAATTTAAAAACGTATGTAAACATAAATTACGCCATAAATTTACGAGTTATGTGAATAGTTTCGAAAGGGAATATAAGATTCAC
>KB663633.1:1920949-1989994 GCA_000349025.1 Anopheles minimus | reverse complement strand
TCGTTTATAACAACCTTCTATTCTTCCAAAAATGACCAGAATCAAAATAAAAATGTTTATGATTAGTCAGTGGCAAAGCCAAGACCGCGTTTATAATGAACATTTGGAAATCTTGGCAGAAAAAATACGATGAGATCTATGATACTAAAAGTTCTTCTTCTTCTATGGCACTACAACCTCGAGAGGTCTTGAAGTTTACACGCAACAGGATTGTCCTGCATATGAGGGAACGATCCGGATTTCTCGTCAGCCAGCACACCGTTCCGATACTTTAAGTAAGAAGGCTTTAATCTTAAGACGGCATCCCTCAAACAATTGAACAAATGTTAAGCAGTGAATTAAAACCGGATTGTTTCAAACCGCAGAATTTGTTAAGTTATATTCAAAACTTTTGTTTAGCTGTTATGGAGAACAACCTCAATAAACTATTTTTTCCAGAAATTGCCATGACATGATATGCAAAATAAACTATTGTTCATAAAATTGAAAATTAATCATATTTATGTCTGAACCTAACCTGGGACATTAAAAACATTTTGTTTTGATGTTTGTTGAGCAGTTAATCGAGGCTTTTTGTAGGAACATATTCTAATTAAAACTTCACCGGCTAACTTGGTGTGTCAGGTTGTATGGAAAGCTAGCAACCGATAAGCCACTAAGCCACAGCCGATAAGCAAACATTAAAACACATACAGAAAAACTAGTTGAAAGTATCATAGTCCCAAAAAGCATTGAAAACATCAGTGAAGATTAAATGGAATAATTTAATGAACTGTAATGTTAATTTTCAATTATAACAATGGAAAAGGTCAAAGTGAGTGATATTAGAAATAATTTTTTTTTTCAAAAAACGTTGAATAATCTACTAGGGATGTTGTCATATACGTAGGCTTATTAAACAGACCAAAATACGATATTATTTCTAAATATTTCTAAAACTTATAATTAAAATGAACTAACTGACCGCCATTAAGAAATAAAAAAAATGGTACTATAACTAAAAAATGTTGTTCTAAGCATAGTGACATAATAATGCATCTCCTTGGAATTGCTCCAAGAAATCTTACGCAATCATCATCATTTAAGTGTGATTGACTTGCCCCGATTCCATATCGCTCTGCAGCTGATTGACGGGTAATTAATCATTTCTTATGTCTCAGGCGAAACATTTCCGCAAAAGAGCAGAACTTGACTAGGTGGCGTCAGTTCTTCTGCAAGATACAAGCTCCAGATCCTCCACCACAGTCAAACATCGTGTCCTACAGGAATGATTCCTTTTGCTCAGCCAATATACACGCCCACCAACTCAATCGGTCCGTTGCATCGATGAATCACTTCATTATGCACGATCGGCTGTCGGCTTTACAGTTCGCACTGCGTACTGACCGCGTGCCATAAGCTTAATGCTCATTAATTGACGAACTCGAACGATATGCTTCCCGGTTGCACAAGAAAAAAAAAGAGCTACCGTACCGCTGGCAGTAGCAAATGGTTTATTAAAAATGGATTGCGACTCGTCGATCAATTAATAATGGTGACCATCAGACCCGAACGCCGGTAGCAGCGGGATCAATCGGTGCAAAATGCATCCGCGTGCCTGCGGTTTTTGTGTACGTGCAGATTTTCGTGCTCCGATTGAGGGTGCGTGTGTGTGTGGCTTGGAAAATGCATTTCAATCACTCATGGCAAACATGTGATGTGAATTAAAACGTGCTGGAAAAGGAAGTGGTGGAAAAAATAACTATCGTTCATTTTATTAGCACATCGGATCATATCACAATCAAGCGTAAAACCGTTTTGATCTTCTAATTAAAATTTTATCATCATCGATTCCCTCTCGATAAGCGATATGGAGCAGTATGTGTGTGTGTGCCTGTGTGTAAATGAGTAACTCAGTGGTTTGTTCAACAAATTTACACTATCCAACAGAAATAGGGCAATTAGAAGCACCAAAAGTGGAACATTCTTATCATTATTGTAATGTTGTATTCTAAAAAAGCGAAATTTAAAATAACATTATTGCTACCTCTTGCGAGCTTATAATTGATTCGAATAAGTTGCATTCCACCAACAAAATGGCAGCACACGGATGGAAGCTTTCCAATTATCTCGCAAAATGTTCTCCATCACGTAATGATAGAAAAACGTGATCGATATTTAGTCGCAGAACCGACCACAGATGGGGAGAGACGTCCCCGAGTGTGACATGGGTGGTGGTCAAGCTATAATAATGCTTTATCTAATTTGCACGTCATAAATTTTAAATTTATTTATTCGACCAATTCTTTCTTGTCCGCGTACCCAAATCCAGGTGAGCGCTGGGGTAGGTTTTTCGGGACACGGGACGGGATCCACCGGTAGGGATAATGCAGACCCTAATGCAGCCTCTAGCCAATTGAAATGCACTCCAATCTAAATTGGACAACCTGCGCCCATGCTGCCTCCCTCTCCCCTTTCCCTCCCATCCTGCCGTTCCTCTTGTGGTGCTGCGGGCTACTTTTGCGACAACCTAATCATCGAGTTCATTCATTCGTAACTATTGCAAATTCGAATAACGTGCGCAATACGCTAATGGCTGTGAAAAGTGTTAGTTTGTATTAGGCTCACTCGGTTTATTCCCGGTCCGAAGGGTTGTGGAGGGGTGGAAAAGCGACCGATTGCGGTTGCACCAGGCAGGAAAAACTAACCGCCACCGGTGCGGGGCTGCGGTCGTATAAACAACTAATCAATCAATTATTCCATTACGCGATCATTATTGTTGTTATTAATGGATACTATTTGCATTCGAAATTATTTGATTGCGATTTGTCAAACGAGCATGTTTCGAAGCGATTTTGTCACGGAATCCGGGCCGGAGAATGTGGAGAGAGAGTAAAAAAAGTTGGAATCTAATACGCCTCCATACGTTACGCATTGTGTGCAATTAGAAGCGGTGCACAATAAGTTGGTGCGAAACGACAACACCATTTTGATTTTTCGGTTAAAATGTTGCTTATACGCACGAAACTTCAAGAGAAAATAAATTGGAATCTCTCTTCCATACGTCTATAATTTATTTTAATTAACAAATAACAAGTAGCATTATCAAGAACAAGCTGTTCTTTAATTGCTTCAGTTTGTTTAACGCTTACCGGGAAATATTAATTGGCAGCGTGAAAATAAAGCGAAAACCATGTTCGGCCTCATTTAAATGGGCAGTTCATAAAATTGATCAAACGTAAAACAAACACGATCCAGGATGGGATTCAACAAAACTAACGAGAGAGATAGGGGAAGAGCAAGGAAAAAAAACAACCCCCAACCAGTTACCATAATTGATTTCAATTCATCTCATCTACACCTCATAAAGGAATGCAAATGTTTGATTGCATAACATAATTCAGTCACGATTGTTCCCGTGGGGAAAAAGGGTGTTGGGCAGAACAAAAAACACACAAATGTGTATTAATGTTTTCATTTTGATGAACCATTTTTTTAATGTAAATGCGTTCACAAGAAGTTACTTTATCTGAGGAGGAAAAATACGGAATGAAAACAACACATTCTCGCAATAAACGATTGAGGTGAGGTTTTGTGGTTCTATAATATCTCTATTAAATTATTCAATACATGATAAATGGCCCTTATTTGTTGTGCAAACGTGGTGCAAAAATAGCAAAACCACCTTTGTCATCGCAGAAGTTGAGCCTCCTACTAACGTGTCAAAATGCGCAAAAGGTTTCCTAACCAAATTGAACTGCTCCCCATCGAAGCGGACAGATCGACGAAGATCCGTGGGTCGGATTGCGCGTTCGATCGCCTCGATTGCCATCAATATCTCGTTTAGCACGAGTGAGGAGGTGTTCCGGAGCTTCGGAAGGGCATAAATCAATTAATCTGTCCATGCCCGTTTTCGGGGTGTGGTGCATCGCCTTACCGGCGCCCCTTGACAAACAAACTCGATTGACACCTGAGGTGTTACATCATAGCGATCGGGAATGTGAGTTGTGTTGAAAAGATCGAATTGCATCAATTGCTACAGGAAGAAAATACAGTGCTTAGTATAACTATTTGATTACCTGTTTTTTTTCTTAGAATAAAAAAAGAACTAGAAGAGCTACCTGAAGTTGATGTTGCAGTATGTTGAAAAAAAAAATAAACACATATTTTTGAGAAAAAAATTACTCACAGTAATTTTTTTTCTCATGCAAAATTGCTTAATAAAACATAACTAGTGGTAGATGTTTTTTTATACGGCCTTTTATACGCCTAGTCGACTTGAGTAGTGAGTTCAATTTTGCTATATTTCTCGAACATTCTGTAACGTTTTACCTGTCTGAAAAGTATACTGTTTTATTATCACATAAGGTTTCCGAATTTCTGTACACATGTAATGCTGAGTATGTTTAATATTTTTAAACTTTTCGTTTTACTCTGGATTTTTTTATTACTTGTGGCTATCGCTGCTTCAATCCTGATTGTAATATGTTTTTCGATGAGGAAACATGTAAGTTTCTCGCTGCGTGGATCAGAATCAATTCATTTATTCCCAAGTCAAATCACAGTACAATGTAAAGTTCATGTTGTTGATTCCCGCAATGGTTCGTTCTGCTTATTCTGATAATTCATACGATATTGCAAATAACTACAAATACATCTCTCTAAAGGATTTTCAAAATGCCTTAAGCTATTAAAAAATAAACGAATACTAGCGTTCATAAAAAATATGAAAACAATATGCAACTTCATGGCAGAGAGTCGAAAACGAGAAATAAAGTATTCAATAATACTTTTACGTTAAAAACGGCAGATTTATTTTAACGGCAACTTGTATTTGCAAGTGACAAAACAATTTTTAAAGTGTATATACAAAAAATATTTTTTCAGATTTATGTTACACAAATCTTTACAACTTACTATACTTTTTTTTTCTTTTATCCTTAAAAACCAGCCGTTCATATACTTCTGTTAAGCACTGTATAAAAGTGACCTTGGCATACTTCACGGCCGCCATATTGCACATATTTAATCATGATATTTCCGTGTCGGAGAAATTAACATTCCCTCGCGTTTGTTTCAGTTCCTTCCCGATTAGACATAGTGCAACACATTTTACCTCCGGAAGTTTCTCAATCAATTCAATCGGTTTTGAACACGAAATAGCCGGCCGGTCTTACTCAATCTTTTGCGCGTCTGCTGATTTCAAAACTCACTTACTACCAGCTGTTACCCATACAGCATCGCACGGAAAACCACAGGAAAACCGAACATGGAACACCGAAACAGCGGTTACCCACAAAACAAAACCCCGAAAACATTCAAACTACTACTTTGAAAATGTGTTTCAAAATGTGTCGAACATTGCAAGCCACAAAACAAGCCGTCGGGAAGGAATAGGCACAAATTTTCCGCGAAAGTGTTTCCACTTGTATTCCTTGTAGTAGTAAAAGTACACTGTTCTACTTTCTTATTTTTCGCCCCAGCAATGGAGATGACACACGAAATATCAGAACACGGAGAGCCCACACGCTCAGTACGGCAAATCCCTTCCCGGCAAGTCCTTAAAGGCACGCGAGGATACGGTGTCACATTTTCGCGTGCGTTTTGTTTGGGATTTCAGTCTTAAATCAACCCTCGTTACAGGACGGATAGCACCGGCAGTCCTTTGACGGTTTGGTTCATGCCATCCCTCCTAGTCGGGGCTTTTAAATTGAGCACACGGCAACGGAAAATGATATTAGGCTCAAAAATTATGACAAGCGGCGAGTGAACAGGATTGGCTTGGGACGGCTGTGGTTGTCGCCGTTCGTTACGCTGCGTACATCCTCGAGGTTGTGTGTCGAGAGGGGTTTTTTTCTGCACTTCACCCAGCAAACACAAAACGGTAGCGAACGTACCGGATCGGATGAAACGAAGTAGGATTTGGTGGTGGAACGGTTTTTCACCCTTCTGGCTTTTCTCCGGTGAAAAGCATCGCTTGTGGTTGATTTCTGTGGCGATTGAGTTGATGTGGGAGTATGCTTATATGGTGCCATGGTGTTATCTTATTTTTTGGAGGGTTTTAAAGCAATATCGGCACGCATGCAGCTTGTATGAATGTGCACGGCGAGAACGACTGATTTCGGTTTGCACTGAAGGGACAATCGAATTTGATCATTTTTTGTAGATTTTTTTTTTGCAAGAAGACTGGGAAATACGTATTGAAATAAATGCGTTGAGTATTATGGCACTACAAATAATCAAAAATAATATGATACAAAATACGAAGTATTATTTTTTTAAATATAATTTTAAAATACATGTTAAACTTATTTATTAACTCCAAACTAAGGGATTGTCATTTACTATGTAATACTTGGTTTAATGAGTAGAGCTTCTTTTCAAATTCATGTTGGTGAAGTGTAGCAGGAGCGAAGTATGAATATCGAGTCTAAAGTAAACAATGGAGGATTTAGCTTTTGCGGCCCATATTGTGATGAGGTCGGCATGAGTCCGAGTGTTTGATGCTCTCCAATAAGGAAAATAATGTTGATAACTCCGTTGATAACAATGTTACAAGCTTGCTATGCGATTGAAAATCAGCTAACATAAAGTGTGATCGCTTTGATGAATGTTGTTAACGAGATATCTTGAAGGTCACGAAAACTACTGGAAAACCTAACATTTATGTTTAATTTTACGCTTTGGTCTATGTTCAGTTTATCAATTAGTATAATCAAACTATATTGGTAACAGGACGTGGATGTAAACATTTTGAGTGGAATTGAAAATAACAAAATGCTCAAAGAATATTGTAATCAGTGAAGGCCTTTAATAAAAAAAATTGAGATATCTTAATTCCACATGGCAGCATTGTTAATTATGTTTAAACAGGTTTGTATTGCTAAATTTATTTTGAGTTACCATCCAATCAAGGCGTATACTTTGAATATCATTAACGATTTTTTTATCTTTATTTGTTTGTCTATTCATTCATTGGAAGCTAGTTGGTTAATTTCGCTAGTACGGTACGATATTCCTAAACTTAATTTTTCATTATGTCCATTTTATTACAAATCATTCGTTAAATGATTGAACCATTAATTGTTTTGTGTTGTTGTACGACGGACAGGTCGTATGAAACTTATTTTAAAACGCAACCGGTTAGTCAATCCTTGCTACGCGGGAACGATTCGGTTGAGATTTTGGTCATGGTCCGTCGTGTGAATGAAATGAACGACGCCGATACCACTATCCCACCGGGACGCTTCCGTTTATTATTTAATTAAACCAAAGTATTAAATAATTAGTCGCTTAAACCAAACACACAAAAGTAGAAAATATACTGAATATGAAAGAGTTTTTTTTTTATTCGAATTCTATTAAATTGTCTGCGAAAGGTGAAGATGATTCTCCCTCAGAGAATCCTTTCCCCGTCAACCGAATCCATCAAAATTTGACACGAGAACACGACCGACATGATGCGTTTTAATGGCGGTTTGAATGCAATTTGATGCAAGCTGTTTGTATCGCTTAATAAAACCGTTCTTTGTCTGTTGTCCTTTTGCTTGATTGTATCCCAAGTGAAAGCCTTTAAGAAAGGCTCTTTGCACCGCAAGACAAGTCAATCAGTGCTTGGTGAAGGTGGTAGTAAATGTGTCAAAAGTCAAGTACAACCGTGTCAGATGGTCATCATTAAACATCCTCCCCCTCACGAACCGGAAGCCTCGGAATGATGTCATTAAAAATCGAGCACTTGTCATCCCCTACCCAACATCTTACCCTCCAACAGGAAAAGGATCAAGTGTCAGGAGCGTTTAATGACGGAATGGCTCATGAAATTCCTTAACCAGCCTCCGTACGCGGCCACGGTAGCGCGAAGTAATTAAAACATCAATTAAACAACTGTTTCCGGTCGGTCAAATTGTCTGCTGCCTGTTGCCAACAAAGCGGGCAACTTTCGACAGGGTTCTGAAATACAAAAAAAAATTAGGACACTTCTCATAAACTCGCCGCACTCGAAAAGGTCATGAACCGACCGTTATCGACTAATCCTAAAACTCACTCGCACGGAACAAATGGCTAGCAAAAAAAATGGACGTTTATTGAGTTGAAGAGCTTCGTTCGGTATTGTCTCTCCTTTTTTTCCTGCACTTTAGGATTTCTTCAACGAAATGATTTTTTGACTTTAGCCGGAATTCGTCGGTACGTGTTCGCACCCTTCCGACGGCTACAAAACCCCTTTTATTGGAGGATTTTCTGTCGATGTCACCCACAACATTCGACAGTGAACTGTGATAAGAAATTCCGCTGTTCGTGCGTACTTTGGGGGTAAACATTAAGCGGCCATCAGTAATAGAACCAACGTAAAAAAGAAAACGACCAACTCAACTATTTTCCTGACGCTCTAACCCTTGACGATTGGAAGACGGCCCGGTTTTTTTGTGCACTGTTGTTATGTTTCGCTTTTGAATCTAGTTCCAATTCGCTTTCCATTTAACCGATTCGGCTCAATGATAACGGCGGAACGATGTCGAACGGAGGGAAAAGAAAAGGGAACCGGAATGACACTCATAAGACGCTGGTAATGGAGCTTGTAAGCACTGTCCGAACAGGCCCGGTACGGGAGGAGCGTGGAAAACGGGAAAAACCTTCGCTTTCTTTTCCTGCACGCAAACATTAGTCCTGCCCGTGGATGTCCTTTCCAGTGGTGGATGACACCACCAGTGATCCGGGCGCGCATTTTATGTGACTTCGAGCTGTTTCTTTTCCATTCCTTTCGTTGCTGTCCCTCTTTAGCCGGTCGTCAAATTTTATAGCCGTCAGGAACAGAAAGTTCCTTATGGTGCTTGCGTTGCGAAGAAATGTGGCCGCTTTCGGTTGGACATTTCTGTGTTTTTTTTTCTCCGACTTTTTGAGCGCTTGCTTTGCATCGTCCTCGAGCTGTCCGCTTGTCGTTGACTGAACGTTGTAATAACCGTGGATGAAACTGAAGGATTTGCTTAGTTGACAAGAATGCAAGAACCGGTGGGGTGATTTCCTTTTCTCTGGGCACTGCATGCAGGGACGATGGGAAGTTCCGTTTGGTTTTATGGCTGATTCTAGAGGGTGTTCGAATTGCAGCCATTTCTGTATTTTGCGTGCTATAAAAAAGTACATTTCTTTTGTTTAAAGTAAGCTGACCATAAAAAAGATCGTCGTAAATGTGTTTAAAATCAATTTAGTAGCCATCGTATCGTCAAACGTGATTCGGAGGATCGGTGATCACCAAGATTTGTCATCAAGTAGTGTCACTTATGAGACAACCATCTCTGTACAAAGTATCCGTTACAAATTTGACAACTATATAATAGTTTATATTTTTTGGTAGGTTAAAAATATTAACACATATTAATCGGCTCTTAAAAGTTTGGATTTTTCTCCAATTGTATTACAAATATTAGAAGGAATGGACGACAGGATCCCACCTGAATCAGGAAGAGTGCTTGCATTATGATGGTTCGTGAGGGATATCAAAATAGGAATATTATGAATCCTCAGATATAATCATTCATAGCTCCTTGAATAAAGTGCAAATAATCAGGCAGGAACAAGAGAATCCCAATGGTGAATACAAAGATGTAGCTTGAAGAATGATTTCTAGCAGACTATCTTCGATCGTAATGCAGAATTCCTCACAAATATGTAAAAACTTGAAGAACCATTCGAATCCAGGAAGGAATTCAGACTTCGTCATCTCAAATTAATGATGCACCCTTCACTCTATGGTGCAGTCCAGAGGCACAAGCAATAGCGGCGCTGGCCTTCAAGCGACTGGACCGGGGATCGAATCCCATCAAGGCTATTTTCCGTATCGAGGCTGACTGCCTATCCAAGAGCGTACTATCAATACGTCTTAAATCGACCAAAAATAGCCCGTTAAATTCCTCTACTATGCAGCATTTACTTCAGTAGCCTTCATAAAGTACTAATGAAACGACGCCAGCAACTCAGACAAGGGGTCAGTGAAAATCGTTAGATAAACGTGGAGAAACTTCTAAACAATGTAAATCATCCTGAATATATATCGTCTAAACTCCCCAGACCTTAACCCCATGGATTATTTTATTAGAGATGCAATTGAAAAAGACCCACTGCACTTCCAGTAATATCTCATGATGGTCCTTTTCAGGGATACTGTAGTATCAGTTTTTTCGAGGTTCCTAAGAAAGATAGAAACTGTTTTTGACGTTAATAGAGGTTATTTTAAGTGGATCTTGTTGATAGTATCGTAACTCACCCTGTCCGTAACTTTACTATTAATAAAATTTCATGGATTTAAGGAAGGCTTTATTTTCCCGTAGTCAAATTTATCTTGGACAACCGGTATGTTGAACTTCTGATACTTCTGTTGTTTTCTAACTGATTCAAGGGTTGTCAAAAACATCATTGATGAGCCGTGCACATTTGCAATCGTACCGAACTCGATTGCCTATCAAACCCATCCTAATAGAGACGTTGGGCAGAACCAATAGCCATCTCATTAGCCACCACCAACTGCCTCCGGTTGCACTAAATTGTCTAATTAGGCTGGCAACAGTTCTCTCTTTCTCTCCCCCTATGAAGCTACCAACTTTCACACCGATTCCGACACCATCCGGCATATCAATCGCCCGCGGACATACGGACCGCTCTCAGTTTACACATTATGGTGTAATTGTAATTGGAAAGAATTAAGGCGCAAGTGAATCGAGACACGAGATTAGCTTACGCGCTGCACCTTTCAGATGGATTTTCCGGCCGCCCGGGATGCGTGTCCTCGCGCGAGGGGTTCCTACGGTGTTACGCGTTGCACTGCGAAAGGGAAGCGTTATATTGTTCCCTTGTGGCCTTCGCAGCGGGTGTTGCGCTTCGTACCCTGCGGGGTGTGCGCTACGAGATGATTGCACGCTGCCGAGGGGTTCCCGGTGTATGCGGCGCGAGTACGCGTCAAGTGGATGGTGTGTTGGTGTGTTGTACAGCGAAAGCAATCGTGACTGGGAACGGGTCCTTTTGTGCACGAATCGGCACAACGCCGTGTGCTCAGGAACGTCTGCACATTTCAACGAGTGCCATTGAGATGAGTTTTTTTTTTATTATTTTGAAAAATGAAGTCAAGTTGTCACTCCTTTTGTGTTCGAAAGAAAGAAAGAAAGGAGTCGAAATTGATGATCTTATTGGCTTTGTTTGGTTGAAGAATTCGTGTTAGAAATAGTTATTAAACTTAGCGAGTTGAAGAAACTGCATCTATGCGATGAATCATTCCTTGGACGATGTATGCATTGTGTACTCCGAACCCATACCATTTCGCAAGGAAATCCGTTCCGCCACCGCTGGTGGAAGGATTTAACTTGTTATTAATAATTGATTGATTGATGTTTTAAAATTTTCTCCCGCTTCAACCAAACCAACCCTACACGCTCAAACGTCGGAGTCCAAAAACCGATCAATCGTTGATTGTCTTACGCGAAGGGGCTTACGGAGCGTAAGCTGGCAGCGTGGCCAAAAGGGCGTCAGTGCAGAAAATGAGATTGAAATGACAGAACAGAAAATCGGCTTTAATCGGCCAAACGCTCCCTCGCGGGGTCCGTTTCGGTGACATTATGTCTTTCTCGTTCGGCTGTTCGTTCCCTTTTTCTTGCAATTCTATATATTTTTTGGTGCACGAAACTTCTCCGGGAGGTGGAAAACCACCTATCGAAGGGTGTCGACGGGAACGATCATCCAGAAGGGAACCGCAAAGGATTCGAAGGACGAACAAAAAAAACCCCAATGCAGACTGTTCTGTGGAGGAACCGAAACGTGACATATGCCACGATTGGCAACCCGAAAAGCCGTTCCGGATGAAGCTCCCAGCCGCAACCCGGTGATGATGATAATGAACCCTTCGGACACCCTTTGCCAGCGTTGGTGGTGTGCCTTGGTACAACTCTAGGGCTATCTTTTGAATCTGTGGATCGTAGCGAATGAGAATGTCCACCGATGGGGTGTCTTTGAAGAGATGATAATGCGATTTTGATACATCCTTGTATGACGTTTTGATGAAGGTACACCAACCCGGACAGACAAATCGGGCATCCTCATCGACGTCCTTTTGATGGCCACCCCGGTTCGTTGTTTATCTTGATGAGTTTTGCAACCCAAAAGGTGGATCTTTCGCGTGAGGTTATTTGGAATTAGAAGCCAGAAAAGGTGCTCCGAATGCTTGATTTGCAGCATTCCAGTGATGGTGGAACCGTTTAGAACAGTCCCTATTTTATGATTTGTGATAAGAAACGTTTCCAGTTGTGAAGTGCTCAAGGATTTCATGATGTGTAAAATTGAAAGCAAACAATGTGTTTATTCTCCAAAACACTTCTAAAGATAATACATACCATATAGCATAAGAAAAACCACAAAATGGAGGCATTCAAATTGAATCGTTTAAAATACCAAATTCACATTCCCTAACGACCACGGCGGCAAACCCAACATTCTTGGGCGAGTTGAGCCCGACATCTGCATTCCCGGGCGGGACCCCAGGTTGCGCTAACGAAGTAACAATAACTCACACCGTGCACCGCAAGTTTAACACCGCAACTAAATTATGTTCCACTTATCCTTGGAACGCACGCGTGTCCCGCATCGGGTGGAACTTTCGCAACACAATTTTCACTCGCGGCCAAGTAAAGAAATACTTTTACTCATTACAACGCCACCACCACGCTCGGCAAGCGAACGAACTGCACGAACGAACGTAGCAACTTCCTTCAGGAACAACCGCAACATCATAGCCGTCACGACCGTCCGCGGATAGCGTACAAACTCCGCAACCAACTTTTGCCCCACCTTCCAGGAGAGGGAAAATTTGTTGCCCTTCTGGTTTTGTGGGTGCGTGCGCTACTGCACCGAGGGAGCAGAGCAAATCGCCACTTTACAGCGCACCGGAACGAGCTAATTAAAAACACTTGCGGTACGGCGCTTTATGTTCCCGGGTTTGGCGTCCCTTATATCTCTTCATACACATGCGGTGCATGGTGAAGTTGTTGGCATGTGTTCTACTTGTTACTAACGCTCTAGCGTAACCACTTTGTGGGTTGATTCGCACAGTAATAGTGCAGATTGTTTGTTGTGGTTTTTCTCCACAGTGTGGACAATCAAACGGTGACGCTGTGTGATGGGAATATTTCTCTATTTTACAAATGTATCACAATATCAAAGTTGTCACGTTGAATTGTTTCCTTTTTTCTCGCTTTTGCAGCCAATTCTTTTCCATTTCATCAATTTTCTCAATCTCGAGTAACGCCATGCAAATCACAACCCCATTTTCTGGAACAGATTCAGCAAATTTAGTTCCCGCTTTTCGTTTTCAGACATTTTATTATTTTTGACCGGTTGATCATGTTTGTGTAAACAAAACACCACACACTTCCTTACCCCCCATATCAGGGAAGGACCTTCGATGGCACAGAAACGAAAAAAAGAGGGTAAAATCATAATGAGAAATCTGTCACAAATTTTGATGGAATGTCAATATTTACCAACACGTCAGCTTGTGGTTCGTTTTGGGTTTCTTGCATTTTTTTTACCCCCGTTCGGGTTAGTGTACATTTTTTTATGCTTCTCCCTATCCCCTTCCCTAGAGAATGGTTTCCGTCGAGCCTTGCTGACAGTTTCAACCCGAAAGAAAGCTTACCACACGCACACTCGCATTGTGCCGGGGAGTAATCATCCTCACGTTGGAATCTTGCCCCTTTTTGTTTTCACTTTTATTTCATCTCCAGTTCTCAGCAGTTTTACATTCCCATTATGTGTGGTTGGCGAGCTCTTAACCATCGCACGACTCGCACTGAAGAGGGAGACACTTGGGAGCGTTTGTGCTCCTTCAAGGAAACAAAAAATCTTCGTTCCGAATTCCGAAGAGTGCGTTAAAAATGCGAAAAGTGCATTTGACTCAAAGGAAACGCAAGCAGACAGTTGAAGGCGGACCCTGTATCACGCTTTGTTCTACTGGAAAGCGGTGAAGAGGTGTTTCGAAAGAAAAAAAAGTCATTATTATTTAAATAAGACAACCCATCTCCAGTCATTTGTCGGTTGCGAGAGCAAATTCTGACATTTTCCACCGTGCGCGTGAGGTCTCGAGACAGCACCCTGGCACGAGCAATCAGAACTCTTGTCGATACAAACAAACGCGCACGACCATCGAGTGTGTGTGTGTCGAAAGGCAACGTCCACAAAGCGCTCTAAACGCCGTTCCAAAGTAAATATAGAAGCTGCTGAAGTGTGGCAACATCCCCCGGGGAGCATCCTCTCTGTGGAACCGCACCAGGGTTTTGGGTTGAAAAGCAGAAAATATAAAAAATCCAGGAATCGAAATCGACGGCCTAGTAGCGTTACGCAATAACGGGGCTGTGGGCTGTAGAACCAAGAAAAAAAAGGGTTGAGTGTGTAACTTCTGCTTGACTCATCACTTTTGACATTATGTCGTGAAATGTTTCCCTATCACTTCAGCGCAAACACTGCCAGAGCGCGGACTCCTTCCTCCCGGGGTATTGAAAGGGAAATTTGCCGAACCTGGAACCATACTTCGGTGAAAGAAAATCTTGTTTCGGTTTTATGACGCGCACATGTGATTGGTTCGGTGAAGGCAAACTGTTGACGAAGGCAAAAGATGACATTCCAGCTGACAAGCCGGGCACATCGGACGAACTGAACGGAGTTTTCCAGCGAATGGAAGGATGAATTTTATTTTAAATTACACCAACAAATGTCGCTTCGCGTGAGTCGTTCAGTCAGCTAGATGATGTGCGGTGTGCAATGGAAAGTTGTTTAATGAGATAACATATTGATAGCTCCACACCAAAGTCAGGTTGGGTGTCATCCATCAATAACGAAACGCTCGAGCGGAGAAGGACAGGTTTCACTGTGTGTTACGTAACAATAACTCGCGATCCATATACTAGACATCTGGTGTAGATTGGAACAATTTTAAGTACTGTCTGAGACGTTCTCTAAGATGTTCGATATTACGAACCACATGAACTCTACTAACTGAGCTCAGACTAGTGTTATACGACGATACACAAAATATATAACACTTTGCGTCGCTGTGCTTTCACTCGGACCGCAAAATCGAGCGTTATTTCTACACTATTGCATCAAATTGCTTTAATACTATTTGATACGTTCTTGTTAAAGTACTGACAAAAATAAAAAATAAACAACTGCGTCTGTTCGCCCAAGATGAACACACAGCTTATTGAATGATTATTGCGCTTTTTATGACAACTTTAACAAAAAAACATGAGAAAATAATTATAAAACTATCATTTATACGAAAATGTAAGGGTATTATGTAAATAGCAAATTATGGTATTAAAATGTTCAAAATAAATCACTTCTTGCAACAATTACTTATGATCGCCAGATCAAACACAAGTTCTATTATACATTCAGCTCTATGCAAAGTGAATTATTCTGATTCTATTCCGATTTATTTTCTGTCACGTAGTTACGCAGCGTTTAATTTTTTGTGCAACCTATTTTGAAATCTTCTCTAACAGTCATGTTCAGTCAAACTTAAATTAGTTTTAAAATAGTTTATGAAACACTATTTTTTTAATCGTTTAACACAAATAAATTTAGCAAACACTTTCTTTTCGTTTGTGGAATGTTGTATATTAATGTACAGTTATTTCCATGTCTTAATTCAATGGTTCGTTGAATTTTGTTTTTTTTTTCAATTTATTTAAAAAATACATAGGGAGGAAGTCAGATTTGTATTATGTAATATTCGAGAGGTGTTTTTTCCAGCGTTACGTTTTGTTACAAAAGGGGAGAATTGGCCGAAAAATCATAATTTTGGAATTTCGTAGTTTATGTACGACGCCTTGAGTGATCAAGGAGTTTTTTTTCGTTTTTTTAAAGAAAACTTTAAATTGATTTCAAATTCCAAGAAAGAATAGTACCTCACACTAAATTACCCTCTCGAGTGGAGGAAAAACCATCAATCTGTTTGGCTATTGGTTGGCCATCCTGATGCTACATCATTTGAAAGTCAAATAAGTCCAGCTATTTCTTGATGTCCTTTCCTTTTGCTTCTTTTTTGCACTTGACCTGCCTTAGGTCTGCACGGTACGATCGGCACGATGAATGAATCCTTGCACGAGTTTTCTTTTACTGACACCTTTGTGGGTGATGTGCATCCGGTACATCCAGTTCGTGTCTTATCGTACGGCATCTCATCGGAACGATCTACAAATCTGTACCGCACCCTCCCAGCATGCCACTAATCAATCGAACGTTTCGCTTGCATAAACCAACCACCATCGGCACCTTAATGGGCGAACGCAATGAAGCAACTGGTCTACCGGATACTGTGCGAACCGCCACCGTTACCAGCGAACCCTCCTTCCCGCAGCACGAATCATCCGAACCACCGAAAGGGAAGGCGATTTAGAATTCAAATTTATTCGTCACGGAATCCACCCGTCGTCGGCAGCAGCATCGTCGACGTCGTTTGGGTCGGTGCGCGTCGGTGAACTTGACCTCCTGGCTTAGTGAAATTGAAATATGCGTCATTTGAATGCGATTTGAGTTTTACTTGGCTTCACTTTTCCTGCACACGTGTGTTGCCGTAACACATCTGTGTGGGTTCGGGCACCGGAGAGCTGCTTTTTTGGGGGAAACTGCCTCTGGAAAGGACAGACAAAAGCACACTGCATGCGCGCCACTGACACTGCACGGATACTGCACATTCGGAAAAAGGCATCCTTATGTGGATGAGGAAGGTGGAAGGAAGGGAGTTAGAGAGTGATCACAAGTGAGGGAAAAGAACAACACATACACACACACACATACATACGCGGGTGCGCGTCCTGATTCTCTCACATACGTTTACATACGAGGCGAATGTGTACGACGCTACGCTCATACTAAGTACTTCTTCACTATAAAAAGGATGTGCAATCGGTATGCCGAGCAAGTTCGCCGGGTTTACGACCGTGCGAAGGACGAGCGTTGCAGTTTTTTGGGTCGTGTAGCGTTAAGGCAGTCTGGGACCATGCAAGGAGGGACTTTTCCGGCATGCGAACCGAAAGGGTCGTTGACCTAGTGAAAGTGAAATGTTGGCGTGTGTGACGGATGTGATTGTGGAAGGTGGGCTGTGACTGGTGGATGTTATGACGTCTTAAGGGAATGACTCCTATGGAAAGATTGTATTGCTCCATTGAGCCAAAATGGCACACAAAAATTGCTAAATTTGGGTTGGATTCTTTTGAATAAATTTATCAAATGAAAGTCGGGAAAAAATGAATTTGAGTGAATTCTATTCCCCTATTTATGGTTGATTTATTTTAGCTCAGGTAGGAAACCAACAAAAATGAAGTAAAATATCATTCGCAATGAAATTGTTTCTCCAGTAAGCAAATGAAACTGCGTATTTGCATTTTGTAAACATAATTTTCTCTACAATCAGACGCATATCCACACAAACGCTCACAAACAAATTGAGTTCAAATAGGAAACGCGACACTTCCGCCTCGAATTCAGAAAAACAAATAGAAAAAAATACTGTAAATACTGTACGATAATAACAAAAAAAAGACCCGTAACCTGGCGGAAAAACTCATCCACCATCGAAAACACTCCATTATCTGGGTGGAAACCTCCGATGGTTGACAAAACAAGCAACACAAAAATAAAAACAGCAGCCAAAACAAATGATCCTTTGCTGAATGCTTTTATTCATTGCGAAGCATTCCACTCCAGGACAAAATGGGCGATGGGAAAAGCGCAACAGAAAAATACAGCGCTAGGAAAACTCGCACTGAAGCAAAAACCGAGTTCATAATAAAAAAGAAAAACATCAGTCGGAAATTGAAATTAATTTCACAAACCGTTTTTTTTTCTCTCTTTTTCCTACTTTTTATACTTTTCATTCTGCACTCCACCACTCGCTGGCTGCATGCAGTTGCATCTAGTTTTGTTTGTTTGTTTGGTTGTTGCCTCAATTGGCTCCACTCACACTCTGCACCGGGCATGTTCTCAACGGCAGCAGCGACCATTCACCGTCAGTGCTCAATATATTTATTATCATGGAAATTTATTAATTTTACAAATGCAAACAGAAAGCAGAAATTGAGAGAAAGAGAATTGAAACTATCCCCCCTCAGACCGGTGTTGGTATGGGGGGATGGAAAGGAAACAGTGGAAAAAACACAGTTGGAAAAGTGTTTCAGAAAGAGGAAAAACAAAGTGAAAAATAAAAAATTTACACACATACAAAAAAAAAAGAAGGAAAAACGACAAAACATCATGAAATGCAAAGCAAACAAAATGTGGAGCCTAGAAAGAGTGGGAGAGAGAGAAAGGAAAAAAAGAAAACCATACAACAAACAAAAATAATCATTCAACATCGGCACCGAACCGGGAGGGAAATTAATTATTTTTCCAATTAAAATTTAATATAAATGATAAAAAGGACCCACACCCGGTCGCTCACGTTCGTGTCCCGTGTTTGAGTTAATACGTGTCTATATTTGCTTTACGAATAGGTTTCCTTTTATCTTGTGCAAAAATAAAACAAAATACTCCCCGTCCGGTAGTACCCGAGGACACTCATTTTTTCACCTGCCGTGTGGTGTAGGTCGTGGAGAAAAAAGTTTCCCGTAAAGCTTCTCCACCGATCGTGCACTTATCGCACGCAGCGCACGGCAATGGTAGATCGAGATGAATAAAAAATCAACAAACCGATTAAAATAACTTCCCCCGTCCAGCACATGATCAGAGCTCGGGGTGGTATGTATAAAAACACATTCATTTCCGGCATTGGTTATCGAAAAGAGAATTTAAAAATTCCGCGGGAAATAGTCGGGAAAAAATCCAGTGGCTCTTTTTTTTACTTTGAGCCCACATTGAGTTGAACTCCACGCGGTCCTTCTTGAGTGCACTGGGCTGTTCTTGAGCGTATAAATTTTGTACTGCATGCAACGCACCGAGTGTATCTTTTGAAGTGTTTTACAGTAAATTACACCTCGGAGCAAAATAGTGCTCTGCAGGAAGTGAAGGCCATTGCAACTGGAACTCATTTACCAGTTAAAAGGATTGTTGGGTGACGACTGTCGAGATATGCCGGTAGAAATGGGTCCCAAGTGTTGCTTAGAGCGTCGTTTAAATTGCCCTGAGGGCAAACATATTTTCACGCAACCGTTTCGGGTCGGCGCGAAATTTCAGGAGGGTCTTAAAGAGACGATGGTGATGATGACGAGGTCCTTGATAATATTGTTGAGCACTCAAACGAGAGCGATTGTAGAATTTAGTGCGTTCGATAGAAATGGTGAGCAGAATAGGTGTTGGAATTGTACTTTAAAGTTGTTTCGGCATGAAATGCCTCGGGCAATTTGGGAGGTTGAAGATCAAAAGCCACTTAACGATCGATTCGAACAGATGCATAATGCAAAGGTGTCAGAAAAGGGTGGTTTAAACTTTTCGCAACTAACTTATAATTTTTTTAAATAAAAAATTATGAACATTACTCGAAAGAAAAACTAATCAATTTCCCGTTTTCTATCTCCCCAACAAAGCAAAACGTCAACATCACCGAGATCGAAAGGAAAGGAAATCATCACTGCAAACCATCGTCTACCAGTCCCGGCACAGTCCCGACAGCAAGACGCGATAAAGCACTGAATGGCGGCCAGACTTCCTTAAATGACCATCGCAGAGACAAAAGTTTCCCTACCCTGTCCCCCTATTCTCCAACACTGTGATTTTACCCACATCGTCATTGCGCCAGATGGAAAGTGGACAGTGGACAGGCAAAGAAAACCCAGAAGCACAAAAAAGAACCCGAGACAGAACCACTGTTCCGAAAACCGATCCTGGCAGAAACGTTAGAAAATCATCTTCCCACGAAATGCTACCCGAGCAAACGAGTTTTTCATCGATCTGCAATTGCAATGTAACCGATTTCGTTTCTTTGCGCGTTGGAACCCTGGAAGGTGGTTCGGCTGATGTTGTTGAGTTGATTTTCATTCTTTTCGAGCGTAAGAAGAAGTTGAGGCTCCTGCTGCTGTTACTGGCTGCGTGTTCTCATGGCGACGAATGGGCCCGGGAATGGGATTGGATGCGATGAGTGACGGTCGTTCTCGTTTCTGTCATGACATGTGACAGACTAACGGAAGTGAACTGTGTTATGCATGTTCTATCCACCTAAACGTCGATTGCAGACATGACGAGGATATTGAAGAAAACTTTGGGTTTATGTTTTGCTTCTATCTTTTATTAAATTAATTTAGCGTAAGATATTTGTCAAGAATTATAAAATAAATACTTTGTTTATGAATCCTCAACCTCACTTTCTTCGAGTAAATAAACGGTTCATTCTTAAGTGAAACCATTTTAGAAAAATGCTCAGTTAATTTCTCAACAACTCGCCAAGTATCACAAAACAACGTAAAGAAAAAACTCCTTCCTACACCCAGCAATGAAGAGATTTCGCAAAACCATCCGTACATCACACACGTTGTCATTCCTGCTACCGTACGTGAGAGATTCTACGGACTGGCAACCGTCTGTCCGATCGATCGACTCCACTGCAGCGGTGCAAGCGATACGGCATACCAACCGAAAACTGCACATGATCTCAATCGGTAGGCATTCCAACTCCTTTGGGAATGCACCCGTCGATGCACCGGGAACGTGAATGAACGTAACAACAGGAACCCATACCCCAGGACAGACGGGTTGCCCTCGAGAGACGCCACCAGCAGACGACAGATCGCAATGAGACGTTCTCTCCCGCATATGTGTCCGTGTGGTGGTTTGTGGTTTGTTGGAACCATCGGTTTTTTTTCCTGCGACCTCCCCTCTCTCCACCACATTTCCCCATCCTGCAATGTGGCGTGTACCACTCATAATTGCACCAAACGGTGGCGTTGTGATTTATTGCGATGCCGGAATTTGTCTTGTATCAATTAGACTGTCGTCCGTATGCCTTTTGTGGTCGAGTCCTCCGAGCAAGGGACGTACAACTCGTCTCGGAAGCCTCGCCAGTCTCGCAGTGGCAGCTGACTGGAGACGCCAGCCCGACGCACAAGTGCCCGTGTCGCTTTCTTCGGTGCCCGGTTTGACATAAATCATCGAACAATCGCGTATCTAGCTCACGGTCACAAACCCAGTCGTCGATCCTCGACAATGCTGACTGTAAATTGGGTTGTAGAAGTTTTGGGGAAAGAATTGACATAAATTAGCCAATTGTTGTCGTTGGATTTGCGGGATGGACCGACGTTTACCTTGTTACGCAGCGTTCGCATGGTGGTCTAATTATAGGCCCAAATGTGCCTTGTTTAGGTTGGCAGGTTCTACCCTCGTCGATACGTTCGAATGTGCAAGGAGCGTATTACAGCAAACTTAGGAAAAGGGCGCGAGGGTCATCGATGGGTTTGTAAGGTTTTTCTCGTAACGAATCAATCGTGAACGCGAATCACCCCTAAAGAAAATAGATTTCATCTTTCTCATTCTTGCCACCATTGTTGATATATAAAACATGTTGTACCTACGGACTTCGTTCCGTCCTATATGCATTTACTGCATGAAATTTCTTTAAATAAGAGTTACACAAGATGAAAATTCTCAAGTTTTTATGGAATTGAAAGAGATGATCCAAGCCTTTTGAAGACATCAAATATTTTAAAAGTTTGAGCAACATCATCACGCTGAATCTAGAAGTCTTGTATTTGGATGGAGGATCTTTTAAACAGTGATGGATCTAACGGTAGGTGGAATGGACTTCCTCCAAGGGTTCCATTTGCTGAGTTTCCCAGAAATGTCTTAACCACCACAATTTTGTTTTTGATCCCAATTTTTACGTTCAAGCTAACTTGGATGTTATGGAACTCATTAACAAAAAGTGAGAGAATTCAGGATATTTTTATTACTGATTCTGGATACCGGAAGATGATTCGACTTTCATTCGGTTCGGGATTTTCAAGAGGCTTAACCCTCATCTCAATGGTGGAGTCCCGAAGAGTCGCATAAAGTATTGAAGTTCGTATAGGCAACATATGGCAGAATATCAAGGACTTCCTTCCAGATACCCGATGAAATCTTTATCGAAATTGATGATCGAAACCCCGAAGATCGTCGATACCAACCATCCTCGCAGAATTGTTCCATCAGATTGTAGCAGGTCAGCTCTTGGTATTGGTGTAATGGCCCATCGACTGTTCCGTTGAGGGCCTCTATTGGGCTCTATCCACCATTGCTCCACTGACCTTCTAAGTAAGATACAGAAGGCGTTCGGACATTAGGGTTTCCTGGAGTTTGCTGATTTGTGCTATCAAATCAATTCGTGCAATTTTATTTAAACTTGCACTTTCCTCTTCCGTATGTCGTTGTCAAACATTCTTTAAATTTCCAATTTTTCTCATTTTTCGGTTTTTTCTAGGTATTTTTCCAACTTTTCTGCTTCCAAACTCTTCGTTGGACGAAAAGGAATAAATTACCCGGAGACACCATCAAGATTAGCCCAGCCAAAATTCTATAAAATATTTACATCTTCCATTACAAATTCTTATAAAACAACAGCTACCAATAAGAAAATTTATCTTTTAGCATCACATTGAGTTGTGATATTCCTCAATCTTGAAAAAAGTGTAGACATGATGATATGAAACTCCGATAAGCAGTGATAAGAAAAGTAAAAACATCAAGAAAAAGGCTGAAGGTTTGGTAGATTTCTTCAGAATTGTCATACGTGTTTCAATATGTGTATCTCCTCCGTATGCCATGTCTCCCCTCCATGATTCCTTCCAATACGTTCATTTTCTCCCACAGTGCGTGCCTACCCGATTCCAATAGTCTAATAACAATCATCCTAATACACACACACAACAAACGCCCGGCCGCTGCTTGTAATACAGGTTCTCGTATTTTCCCCCTTGTGCCATGGATTCTTTTTTATTTTTTTTCATCTGGTACGTCTAACAAAACCGGGAAGAACCTAATGGCAATTCCTCGCGTACGGTGTATCGTTGTCTTTTACGCTCCGAAAGCCCCGAGCTACCGAGGTGTTATTATGTCACGCAATATATTACAAAAACATGGCTAATATGCGAATCGGTGCGGATCTTTTTCTTTCGGTGTCCTTCTGCCCAGCCGCTGCAGTGTGGAATTTGATCCAGGGCAAATGAGAACGGAAATACGCTACGTGATACCTGCTAATGGTAGGACTTGTTGAACAGCGTGATTGGACGTAAATGGTTCCGGTAGAATTAGATCTTATAGTGGAGTACATTTGGTTTCTATTTCTCGTTTAGTAAAACAATTCTGGATAAAATGGCGTTTAAATAAAAGATTTACAATCAAGCAGTCCTTCCCGATGGCGTAATTCATAATAAAAAGCGATAAATTTCTATCCATTAGCTCACTATTAATGAACGCAGCAAACACACAACCGGTTGGTAAAACAGGGACCCATTCCTTAAAGGTCGCGTGCACCGTTTTTACGACTTTTCTTCTATAATTGCACACGATGCACACGCGGTTGAGGTTAGTTTTTCCGCACCATCCTGTACGGAAGTTGTGCTTTGTTGCGCGTTCCATGCGTACGTTGATGAGGATGATAAAACGGGGCGTTCTTTCTGACTCTCGAGGGACATTTGTGTACGGAAAACTGGGATCGGATGCAGAATGCCGTCCCGTACGGCTAACAATGCCCGATAAATAATGATAATGATAGCAAATTAAATGTCAACGCCCACTCAAATCATACTCATTTTATCGGTCCGCTTCGTTCGGCTGGTTCGCTTTATGCTTTGTCCCCGGCAAGCGGGTGGATACACGATGAGTTAAATTAGGGAGTAAGCAACGAACTCGCGCGGGAGATGTGTTTCAGTGAAAGATGTTACCGGAGGGTATTAGTGAAGATGTTTCATCCCGTCCGAACCTGTAGGTGTTGCATCTCATTGCCATTCGAATGCAATTTAGTTTGGCCGGCTGGTTCGGGGTCACACTTTCCCGGTTGCTTTCCCTCACGTTAACGCCTAACGTAATATCGTGCATAATTATGTCACTCATTTCGTTTCCTTTCGTTTTGTGTCTTTTTCGGGGTTCTGGACATGTGTGCCATAAATAATATTGCGCATAGGAAGTGTCGACACCCGTGGCAAACGGTGCCACCGAACGTACCAGACGAAAAGTGATGACCGTTGACCGTGTGAAGGGAGCAGCAAAAGAAAAAAAATAACCCTCCACCCGAAAAAAAGAAATCCATTGCCCGGCCATTCATTTAAATGACCGCCGGTACACCAACCCACCACCAATCCATCCCTTCTGCGACGTCATCGGAAGGATCATTTTTCGGCCGCAGTTGCGGGCCGAAAGTATCATTTATCATATTTGACTACCAGACCGATTCGCAAATGACCCTTCGTGATCCTTCCCATTGAACACCGAATGAGCCACGGGGCTCGGGTATTGTTGCCTTTCTTTCTTTTCCTACATTCGGGCTAGTCTTTAGGGCTCATTCGTTGGCTCAATCGCTGACTATAATTGTTGGTGACGGACGCGCGAGAAAAGCACCATTTTATGCGACACTCTGTACCGACGAACCGACCTTTCGGCCGACAAATGCAACGAAGCAGCGAAACAGCGCAAAACTATAACCCAACGATATTGCGTGAGTTCATGACGTTTCAATTTCTCATCGATTCATTTCGTGTATATTTTTGGTTAATGTTTACTCGTCGTGTATGATGACGAAACATGTATTGATCCTAGTGATGAAATATTACATCCAGAGGCGCCAAATAATAAGGCAAAGTAAAGAAACATGCATTACGAAAAGCTTTTGGAGGTGTCGAGATGGTTGTTGGGTATCCCAGTCGAATATAATTAAACACATTAAGCTGGAGTATAATTTCCTTCAGAGGTGCAGTATCCTTATCTCAGTTATTGAGGCCCAAGGGAAATGACCAGATCCATAGCAACGATGATTTTAGAAATAGTGATGAACGTGCCTTGTGGATAAGATGGACACTTCTTATAATTAATGGATAATAATTATTTGGGAAAATTTTTACAAAGCTGCATAAAATCTGAACGTGTAAAACCACATTTTAGAACTAAGATGGACAAATTATACGCAATTTATTAAAATTGTAAATAAATTTAAAAAAATCCCAATGTGCACGCTAGTTGGTCTAATTTTACTAATACCGAAAATAAGTAATATGCCTCGAATTTGTTTTACTTGTGGCGAGTCTCCTACATCTGCGAATAATCTTGACAATTTGGCATGAACCTGCTGAAAATTCGGTAATGACGAGAGGGGAAGATTGACATAAGTGTTTGATTATTGTAGCTTATGTTATCTTATTCATTTGTTATTCTTTATTCCAGTTATTTTATAATTTCTTTACAGGACCGGTAACAAAACCCCATCCACTCCGTTCCTTCATATCAAAGACTATATTTTTTTCAACAAGACCAACTAATAGTTTTAAAACATTAACACCTTTTTATGAGTACAACCACAGCGAAATTAAAAATTTTCCCAAGCCTTGAGTAGAAGTCGGTCTTACCCATATCAGGTGTCCTTCTTTGCCGAACGAATCAAATCTGCATGAAATGAAGAACTCAAATGGGTTTTTAATTATGACAAAAACAGCAAATTTTATGGAAACGTCTATCTGTCGATGAATATTTGACAAATTATATAAAATAGGGCATGTACATAGATCATGGTCACTGCATTTTTATACACAGAGATATTCCTAATTAATCTTAAGTTGTCCATCTTTCTTCTATCAACTTTTCATGCTTAGTGTACTTGCACCAAAAATAGCATTAAACAATTGAATAATTGGTGTGTTTAACGGAAGGCAGATTAGGACCTGCCTAGAGTCTCGTGTGCTCAAAAATCTTCCAGGGAAATGCAAGTATTTTTTTAAAGATTGTATAAACTCTCCAGATTTGGCTGTTGAGGTTGATGTTGATATGAAGGACCTCTTTTGAAATTTCTAAATATTCTTCATTTGGAAGCCTCAAAAATAAATGAAAATCCCAACATCCCATCAGGAGATCCGGAGAAGTCTATGTTTGATCTGCTTAAGGATTGGGACCTCGACATTCATTCCGCTTATAGCCTTAAAGAACCTTGGATGATATTGAAACTAACTAAGGATTTCGTAGTTATCCCTGGATATAAACTTTTTTTTTCTCAAATTATTGAGCAAAAAACTTTGGGTTTGAAATACCTCCAAGATAATTCCGTTCATCGCTAACCAATTTATAGGAACAGAGTGAGATTTTTCATTTTCTCAAATTTTACGTCTCAAACTCCGGATGGATTTCGTTCTTATTCGTAGCCGAAAAACGAATTTAAACATACTCAACATTTTCACGGCATAAAAAGAATCCCCTTACCCTATTTTATCTGAAAAACTGCGCACCATTGCCGATCAATAACGCCAACGGGGTTGTTATTTTCGCAAACCCAGCATCCCGTGTCAATAAACCCATTCATCGTCCGCGCTTGTATCCTTGGACCTTAGCGGAAAAATTTGCCAAATGACAAAAGACATCTTTCCTAATCACGTGGAATTGAACTAGTTTCTCGTTTGGAAATTGTATGCTTGGTTTTTCTGTTCTCTCTCTCTTATCTTTTCCTTTTTTCCTTTAACATTATTTACTTTCCGTGTACGCGCTGTACACAAATATCACCCTTCCGAGACGCGTACCAATGAAGCAATCGCTCGCAGCAAACTCTCCTGTGTGCCGTTTAATTTAATCGTCATCTTCATTGACTCCGCCGTGAAACCCGTCGTGATGAAAATGGTCACGGCGTAACGAGATGGTGTTTGCGTGGGGTACGAATTTGAATACGGTTGCATTTTCCTCGCTTGAGAAAAACTAACTCCCTCGGCGTTTCCCCCTTTTTCCGATCAGTGTCGGTTTAGGGAATCGGTTGAATCGACCCTAATTTTCCACCACAATCGAAGGCGCTTGACGTTGCCGTTACGCTTAGCGCGACGCATTCTTCATGCGAGCGCATCCCTTCAGCGGGTCGCCACCGCCCGGGTGTGCAATTATGTTTATCTTTCTCAGCGCCCAGTGGCGGGCGGTTTTTTTTTCACTCTCCCTCTCGGGGACAGGGAAATGTAGGCGCACCCTGTGCCGCGAGCACCGAACATGAGCATGTTTTGTTGTTGGACAGGTTCAAAAAGCCGTGAAAAATAACATTTCAATCCGTAACCAACATAACAGCGAAAAGGACGCCGCTGAACCTGATGGATTGTGTGATCTGGGGCGTTTTTTCTGCTTCTTCTTCTTCTTCTTATCTATCTGCTTTTGCGCTACGATTTACGACAGATAGGCAAAAACAAAACGAACGAAAAAAAAATCATGATTTCATCTCAACTTCCTTCCACTGTTTGATGCACGCGAGTGAATGCACGGTTCTCGGTATGCTTTTCGATTAACCAGATTTTCCCGGGGCGCTTTCCAACCCGAAACCACGTTGTCACCCGGACCCGCCCGATCGGAACTTGTAGCGAGCGCGTACTTACAGGACGTGCCCGGTGGAAAATCCTCGTGGAAAAATTGCTCCATTATTTCAGCTGATTCCGAGGCCGATTGCTCGCGGTGGCTCGCCCGGGGGCCATCGTTCTAGTGGGTGGATGGCTTATCTGTACTTTCTATTATTCAAGCACTTTGAAGCGAACGGCGCGGCACGGAAATAAAGCGATGGTTAATAATAAATTGATCCAGCAAAGTGCTGTTTGTGCAAGCAATCGGTATTTTAGTGCAGTGATTTAATAAGTTTTATCACTATCACTGGTTGGTTTCGTTACTACTATAAAAACTTTAATCAATTATTTTTCTGCTTAAATCAAAAACCTTTTAATTATGAATAATCAAAAGGATTCCATCGGCATGATTGTGATCTGCCAAACAGCCTGTACCATGTTTTTTGTGATTTACTTGAAGTTCTCAAGAGATGGATTGGAAAACCATATTAATATTGTTTATTTTCCTGGAATTAGAAAAAGTACATGGAGGATATGCCTTGTATATTTAGATTCCATTCAGCACGAATGGCGCGGACAATTAGTCATATGCCGTCATATTCAAGCATAAATAAATATTAAATTATTAAAATTCAACTTTACGCCTTTGTATATTTTTTTCAAAATTTAATTCTATAACGTAATTGTTTTGCAAATTGCAAAAATTGTAACTGTTATATAACTTTAAAGACACTTCGGAAAAATATTTTTCAGCTTTATATAATGTTCTTAAGAAAAGATACTGCATAGATCAATCGAACAGCGTTAATACATCAATATGCACTCCAGGGCATTTCGGTTTCCCGATATATTTTTCCCATATTCAAGAGAGTATTTGCATAGTAGATAAACAAAACTGATACCTTATTTTTAAACGTTTAGTTAACGTTAATGTGAGGTTTTTTCTTTTATCACATTATCCTATAATATTGTTTCATTTTTCCTCTTCTTTTTTTAACTAGTCTTCTTCAATCAGCTTTTGTTTCTGTGTTTTTTCTCCTTATACGGCTAACTCTTTTATTCTAACTAATTTTATTCTAATTTTTTATTTCTTTTATTCTTTTATTCTTTTATTTGAATTGTTATAGTTCATGAATTAAGGTTTACAATAAGGATTCATTGTAAAGCCCGAGAGACAAACAACATACGCAATTAATGTAAATTAACATTAGTTGTTTAAATGTATGTTGCATTCTATAAACATTTCTATAATTTTTGTTGTTAATTATATTTGATGTAAAAATACCAACCAAATGAGGGATATATATTTGGCAGCTAATGTTTGTTCCGAAAACAACAACAATGGTTTTTAAAAGATCCAAAGTCTTACTGAGTGTTTTTTTTAAGAGTAATGAACTTATCTTCCTATGACTATTTTCCTACTACCACACGGTTAAACAAAGCAGTTTTCTTTGGCAGTATGAGAAAAATAAGTTGATTTGAAAACAAAACATAACACTTAAAATTTTAACCAAAAAGGTTATTTTATATTTTTATCAACTGAAAAATGCTCTCGTCTAGAGGCGGATGAAAGTGCTAATTTTCTAATAAATAATTTGTCTGCAAAATAAATTACCTTCTGCCATCGTAGGTTTGCAAGCGTTATTCCCAATAATTTACACCGCTCACCAAAAATGTTCCATTTCTGCCTCATTGCTGCTCCTTCACGGCATTGGGCTTTGGCGTTTGGTTCTGCCGAAAAAGCGATTGATGACAGCCCACCAGCACGCACTGCCACTGTCACCGGATTTCGTGCTGTCAATTTATCTCAATAAATACACGCCATTCGGGGGCCGCTTTTGCCTGCTGCATCCCGCCAACCGACCGCACCGACACCTTGGCAGAAGATCAAATGAGATGATTAATAATGTCATTTGTTTTGCTCGAGGATACCCATGATCCCGAAGCAGAGGAACTCGACCCTTTTTTTCTTGCTGTTGTTGTTTCTGCTCTGCCCACACGAACTGCACAGGAACGTTTTGGCCGGAGAGAAAGAAATGGGCCAGTCCGTCAGGACAGCTTTCTTCAGGGTGCTTTGCAAAACCATTTTGAGCACCAGATCTTTGTTCGCAAAAATTAAACGTTTTTATTTATTTATCGTTTGGGCTCATGGCATCCAACCCAGCGGCACAAAAACCACGAAGCTTAACCATGCCCAGCGAATGCATCAGCCTGCAGCAGCCTCTTTGCCTAATAAGACACGATAATTGCAGTAGCACACGCCAAAATAAACACGGACAAATCGGATCCATTTTGTGGGACGAGTGTGTGTGTGTGTGTGTTCTTCAGACACTTGCCATCTCGTGCTGCAGATGGATGGTGGATGCTGGAGAATGGGTCCAAATTGCAGTGCCCGTACAATTATCCCGCTTCAAATGCGAAGACCATTTCTTTGGGTCGCGCGTTGCCTCGAGCGTTGCTTAAACCCGATTGAACAAATTGCTACCGAATGTTGCCGCATGGCCATCGTACCGTAGCGTGTCAACCCTGATGAGAGAGGGAACCAACCAAAAAGAAAAAAAAAACATGAATCCTTTTACCCTTCGAGTGTGGAAACCTCTCGGATGATTATGGGGTATGTCGAAAATATTTCAATTACTCATCTACCCGGTATCTGACGGCACAATTCTGTTGGGTTTTTTTTTGCTCTCGCTTCTATAACTTAAGCACTGGCTTTCATTCCACAAAGCCTCAAACAGAGTTTGGCCAGATGGACAATTGACGGAAATTTGCTGGTGGTGCCTCGGGCGTGAAGCGAAAACTTCACGCCAATGTCATCCGGAGCGAAGATTAGCTCCCGGGGAAGAAGGGTATCCATTTTCAATAGTGCTGCGTTCCATTGGAAATCCATTGGAAGAATTCTAGACAATTGTATTGTGATATTAAACTATGCATTTTCGGGGACATCCATTGTTGGGTGCACAATCGACCATAATTCTTAAATGTCCTCTGGTGATTCCCGATCACGGTGAGATTGGATGGATTAATTCGTTGCTTTAGGTCTTTTGAAGGATGGAATCTGAATATCTTGCATTAGGATATTTGTCTAAACCCCATACACGTTACGAACTCCTCTTCAACGACCTCTCACAACAAACACTTGCTTCTAATGTCTGGCATATCGTTGTTATTATCTTAACATGACACTTTTCCCGTCAACCAAACTGTTCCGATGTCTGTCTGTCGTTTGTTTATCTCTGTCAGGATCAACTTCGATCACCTCTCTAAACAATCGTGCACAACAAACGATGTAAAGAGCAATCGCAACAACAAACGGAACAAACACGCACTTACAACAAGCAAAACAAACCTCGAATACGAGCGCCTTGTGCAGTACCAATAGGCGTGGGAGCACAACCATAAGGCTTTGCAGCAGATAAGACCTGGTCAAAGGGAAGCTGCTAACGACCGCGAGCTGTCTCGACGAGTGAGTGCGTGCAGTGGTCCTTCCCGCAAGCGTTCCAGCTACAACAACCCTTTTAATAATTTATCTAATATTAAAAGTTTTCCCGGTATTAAAATCAACACTCCGTGATGATCGTAACTAAACCCGGAAGACACTTGCTTTCACCCCTTTTTGCACGCAGATAAAGGGGTTATAACCCCCAGCGAGCGCCGTGTCTTGATGATGCTTTGATGCGGTGCGCCAGAACTAAATCACCACCAACAACTTCTCTGGCGGGGGGAAGTGTATAGACTGAGCTTGTCCCACTGCCGGACGACGATGACGATGGGGGTGCTAACTTCTCCCATCGAAATGTTAACGATAATCCTTTTGTGTGTGTCATTGTTTGATTAGAATCAACCCGGGGAGGAAAGGATAGAGAGACCTGCGTACGCCCTATACTATTTGGTGCTTCTTTCCATTCTTTGCTGACACTGCATGATTATTTTGATAAATGAATCAAGTACCGTCGGACAAGGCTGTGAAGCTGATAGAAATAAAGGCTTACAGGGGAGGAGTTTAGGATTTTGGACGATAATCAAAGTGTGTTTGAACGTCGGTAAATGAGTTTCGATTGGGTTGCAAGGCTCTTGCAGAAAAATCTTGGTTGGGTATTTACTTTTAATTTCACCAACACCTCCTGAAGGTGTCAGGATTTCTGTATACACCAGGAATAATGTGTCGATCCGTCAAGGATGATGATGTAACGCGAGGTATCCTTATAAAAATATCTTTTTTCCTTTCGCACATCAAAACTACCAACTCATTTGACAAAGTTTCGACCTGTCCGTCACCGATTGGCATCGGTCGGATTGCTGGGGCCGGGTTGCACAACATGTAATTCTGGTAGCACATCTCGCTTGTCCGACGTCAGATACGAGCGCACGATAACGGAAGCGATTGACGATCACTTGCGCCATCCGATGGACGTGCGAAATCTGGCGACGGGACGGAGGCGTCGTGCGAGCCCGTAATAAACGGGAATAAGCAAAACGCAAGAGAACGCCGACCAAGTCCGACCAAACCGAACGAGAAGATGACCCTGTGGTCTCGGTGGTCGTAAAGCGTCGCTAAAACAATCTGTTGATGGTTTGCTTACTGCGCAACGATCGCAAACATAAAACACGTTACTCTTCTCCGCCAGCCAGATTAATCCAACCACGGTTTGAAGGATCTTCGTGTTTGCCGTGTCGTTTCTGCGTGCCGATGGAGAAAAGTGAACGGATCGAATGATGTGGTTCCATGTGGCAAAACAGCATTAGCCAGCAAAGTATGAAGATGGAGCCTTATTGCAATGTGTAAAGTTTTCGATCGCGAACTGGGTGGATAGCGATGCATCGGATCGACGTACTTCATCAACGTCATTACTTTATCGTACTTGCTTGCGTGTACCCCGAAGCAAACAGATTGTAACTTTAAACCTGTCGCAGACGGGGATGAAAATGACGACGGTGATGATGATGATGATGATGATGAAGATGATGGTGTTTTCGATACATAAAACCTGACTACTGGTAGCTATTTCATTTTATTGAATATTTGCACCTTCGAAAACGATGCGCAAGTTGCAGGAAGGTCATGCTTTTAATTCACTGTGAGTACTTGAGATTATTACCTTCTAAAGTTCCAATAAAAAATCCATTCAGTTCGGGAAAAATATTTTAAAATAAAAATAAAACCTACTCTTTTAACTAATAGTTCCATACCGATCACTTAACCGAGGTGTTGCTAATCTTCCACCCAAAAAAGGGAACTTACCCCATTTTTCTCATATTCCCGGCGGAGTTTCCCGACGACACCCCTCAGTCTTTTCTGAACCGGACTCGTGAAGCTGCGAACAAGGATTCCCTTGAACCGTTTCCCAAACCAAACACGGTGTCGTCTCGCCTGTGTTCCAGTGCACACAATCTTTACACCCCATTGCCAACGAGTCTCGTGACAGCGACTTATTTGCGTTTGTATGAACTGGCTAACTGGTACACATACACACAAACGAAAAAAAGAGCAATTAAACCCTCCAACACAGGGTGTTGGCGAAGGCACCGTACCGTACCAGCAAAATCCAAAATCTTACCCACACCGTTGCTCAGCACAATAAAAACGTCTCAGAATTAACTGCTGTTGCTGCGCACCCACCCGGAGTCCCATCGACCAGGTCGCGTTTCCTCGATCATTAATCAAACTCCCATTTGGCTGGCTGCAAATACTAATCCGTCATCATCGTGGTGCGCCCGTGGCATGCGCCACGCGGGTCGCGTTTCCGGAGCGCGCTCGCGCTCCCTTCGCCGACGTTCGTGGCGTTTTCATTTGCAAAACGGTGGGTGTTTTAAAAACTATTTGTCACTGTTTAAATAGGCGCGATGAAAACGGTTGGTTAAAGTGTCTTATCATCGCGTTTGGCGGTGCTTTATTTACGGGCCCCTGGTATGGGGAGGGTGAGTTAAGACATTGATATTTCGATAACGCATTTTTAGCAGCGTAATGTTCGAGGGGGGGAAAAAACTCCCCACCCGATTTGTCCGAGAAGTGGAGTCATGTTTGTGGAATGTTTTTTGTTTCACCGTACCGGGGGTTTACTTTTCGAAAGAACACTCACCCAGATTAGCACACCGGAACAGCACGATCCGATCGAGCAGCTAAATGGAAACGTTTAAAACTTTAACACATTCCGATAGCGGGCTGACAGGTTGGATGACGATAAGCATAAGCAGGCAAAGCGTGGAGAGTGCAAAAATCGGTACGAAACGAAGAAACAACCAGACGGAAAGCAAACGCACCTCTCACACCAAAATCCCTGCCAGACATCATAAATCAGCGTACGAAAAAGTGCGCCCAGATTCGCCATTAAGCGCTAAGTCCAATAAACACGCGTAAGCCTGTGCAATAAAGCGTTCTGGGAAATAAGAAGGCATGTACTTCTGGATGGTTTTACCAACACTAAAAGCAAACGAGCTTTGAACGAATCGCGCTTTCATTGATTGATTGAAGTCAGTAGAGAAAATCTGTTTATTTTATACTAAATTCCGTGTGTTCAACACCATGTAAGTTACAAAAACTTATTAAAATAGTTTCTATAAAACTCAAACAAACCAGCAACGAATTTTAAAAGGTAGATAAAAATCCCCAAACGAGCGTAACACAGACATCCATTAACATTGCTGTATTATTATAATTACTGGGACGCGGTCGGGACAGATGACTTTAATGTTAGACATTCCTTAAAGATGTCGACGATGATTCCCTTTTTTGGGGTTTTTTTTACTTGCTTCCACCACTTAAACTCAAGATCGCAGCGATCCAATATCCCTGTGGATGGCGAGAAAAAAAACAAGGATGTCTTACAGCAAACACAACGCAAATGGAAGCCGCACCCGAACGCATTCAATCCACGGCGGAACGATGGACACCGATGGGACCTCAAGCAGCCAACCTGCGCAACTGGACAGCATCGCCATTCATCTTTCTGTGCGACATAAACGCAAACACACACACGGAACCGCGATCGGCGCGATCGTGTTGATACGTGCTTACTTTTCTTTCCCGTCCAACGCAGCCGCAACGCGGTAAAGGATAATGGGCGTTTGGCGTTCGCTTGTCTTTCGTCTCCTTAGCGCTGCATTTTTAATCAAGTCGTAAATGAGACTCCCGGTAGTCGGCTACCGGAATTTAATATGAATGTCATTAAAATAGCCCGGTCTGGCCGAGGGTCTGATACGGGTCATGATTTAGGATGACAATTTTGGTTTTTTATTTCTGGGGGAGAATTACAGGATGAGTCATACGTAAAGAATACATTCTAGCGGTGGTTAGAAGTAGAAAACAAAAACAATTTATTTTGCTCGTGTTCATCGGTCCAACAAAAAAATGCACTTTTGCATTACATTCGTTTCGGAACTGATATAAATCCACATTTCAACACATTGTCTTGTTCCGTTCCCGACACCTAAAACACACTGTAATCCTACGCAAAGCCCGTCAAACAGCAGAGAAATCAATCATAAGTCAAACCCAAAGCGCTGTTTGAATTGTTCTATTCAGGTTTTACGATTTTCAGGGTGCAAAAAAGAAACACAATCCTTCGTTTCGTGCAATCGATCTTGCCAGAGCGTTTCTCGAGCTGATCTTTTTCTCGTTCGTCGTTCTTCATTGTAAATGTACTTTTTATTTTCATTGTCTTTACCTTTACGGTCGATCTCTATCGATCTGCGTTCCTGGGCAGAGGGGCAGATAAATGATGCAAGAAAACGGGGCGGGAGGGAAAGGTTCTTGTGTCTGATCAGTGGGTGGATGTGTGTTGAAACGCACTCAAATAAGGACAGGCACATACAACAATGTCTAGGTGGGCATCGATGCAAGCGTGCGTGTTGCTGCATTTAGACCACGATATGGGGCCGCAGACTGGGAGGCTGCCTTCAATTGTCTTCCCGATCATGGTACGTCAAGTCGTGCGTTTTGACATGTTCGTTTCATTTCGTCTCGCATTATTACTTGCTTCGTACGATTCAACTGACGAAGGAAATAAAAAAAAAACCCTTTCGAAGGAGAGGTCAAAGGAAAGCGTAAGTGTCTGGATTCTAACCACCTCAAGGTGGTTTTAACGAGATGCACGGTAAGAAATGCAGTAAATGCTCAGTCGTTTGTGGTAAGAAATTTGAAGGTGACATGGAACAACGAATTAACGGGCCGAGTACTGAATAAAACAACAAGAATAAAGGCACACCCAGTGTTTTTAATGCACTTTGGATGTTTTGCTTTTGTATCTCTAACAACAAGACGAATTTAAGGGCAACAGAAAGGATATTTATTATTAATCTTGCTATTTGTTTATTTGTTCAACGGACTTTTCATTTAACTGAACACTATTTCTTTAATTAATACTGCTTGAAGCTAGTTCATTAGATAAGTTCACTCTAACAAAATTGCGTTGATCGTGGTGTCTAATTTAAATATTTTTCGTGATCTTAGAGCTTGTGCACGGACATATAGCTTGGGGCGTTCTGATAAGATCGGTGCATCAGTTTCCTTATCCAGATTTTTTCCATAAATGTAGCCTGAGCAGTTGCAGTTACAAGCCTAACAGTGAGCATCGATTACAGTATTTATTTTAAGGAGTTCAAACGCAGCCACGGAAGGATTTGAATTAACAAACCTACGCTGCATCGACTCTAGTCTGTTGATTCAAACCGTTGTGTGAGGCGTCCAAGTAATTTAATTAAACTCGAACACTGAGTGAGCTTCTTCTTCTTCGGCGTAACGACCTACCCCGGTTATGCCTGCCATTTCTGGCTTACTAGATTTATTGATACCACGTAGTTGGATAGTCAGTCCTCCCTATGAGGGAACCGTCCGGATGGGATTTGATTCTCGGTCTTCCGTGTGAGACCATCGGACCGCCACGCCCGGACACTGAGTGATCCTTTAATATATAAATTGCCTTCAGGTGCATTAAGTCTTTAACATTCCATTAACCTTCTCTAGAAATGATGAGTGACGGTCATTTAAAATTAATCTACAAATGTGTATAAGTCACGAATGGTAATGTTAACTCTAGCTGGTGATTGTGTTAAGAGTTAGAAAACAGCTCTGGATGCTTTTTTCGATGAAAGCTTCTGGAGCCACACGCACAACATGAGATAATTAGCCGAACATCATTTACTGAAAATATCCAAGCTGTTTTCAACGAGTCACAATTTCTAATATTTTCTATACGTCGTCAGCATACATTAGCAGCGATTGAGTTAGCAAAACGTACGATAGATCATTAATAAGTAGAATAAATAAGAAGACCAAGACTACTGCCGTGTGACACTTCAGTTGAACTAGAAAAGATATCAGATAAGTTATTACCAATTTTTAGCGGTACTTTCTATGAGACAAATATGATTGGAGCCATTCAATTACATAAACAGCAATATCATAATGATCTAATTTTGAAAGTAATTTTTTAATGGTTTATGGAGTCGAACGCAGTTTTGGAAACAGTGTTCACCTTATCATCCTGGTTCCTAGATCCATAGTCTTGATACATTCTGTTACAAATTGAACGAGATTTGTTGTAACAAAGCATTTTGGGGACAAGCCATGGAAAACAGAAAATAATTATGTATTATTTTCATTGTCGTTGTTCTGCTCATTTGGTGTCCATTCCTCAAAAGAAATCCTTTACGAAGCATAAAACATAATGTGTTTGTTTGATGGCCATGTTTTACGATTTATAAAATCATACATTCCATGTTGCCCACAGCATAGTTATCAGCGTCGTGCAAACACATAGCGCAATAATAATATGATCTGCTAACGGGGCAGCGTCTTCGAATATCATACACTCTCGGTCTGCCTTTATGTACTGTTTAATGTCCTTTAAAACTATCTGTTTCCCTCCGAAAACCATACCTTTAAAAAACCCCCTCCAGTTCCCAGTGGCACCGGTACGGAAGCTGGAACACACCTAATTATAGACATTCGGGCACATTTTCCGAGTGAGAGCGAAAGCAATTTATCAAATCATGCCCCCAACACATTACACCGGACAGTTCAGAACGGTTATGGGTCCATATACCAGCTCGGGACGAATGGTTTGCTGCGGGCACAAAACAGTTTTGCCAAATTTACCCATTTATTTACGTTTACCGGTGCAGATCGGTGATGGTATCGCTGGAAATTCGATACTACAGAGTCACACACATACACACACAGAGCAAAACGGTGACAAAATATTGTAATCAATTTTAATAAACTCTTCCACGCGGTCTGCAAGACGTGATGAATGTGCACTGAAACGCAAACGATATGGGGCGTTCCGGAAGGTTGTGAGATTGTATCGAACTCGGAACCTCGGTGTGGAACAGGTCCCGGTAGGCGGTGTTGAGTGGGGCAGGGGTAACATAAAAGGGGACAAAAAAGCAGACATTTTGAAGCTTGTGTTGTGTGCTTTCCACATTAAATCATACTCTTCGCATATTTTCTTTACATTGTGCAAAGTATTTCGTTGCCTGCTTGTCGCGTTTCTCTTCGAACATCTGCTCCGTTCGCCGGGACAGCCATGGTCGGGATGTCAGCTTGCGTCCAGTACAACAGTACAACACCGATGAATTAGTAATCAATCGAGCAGACGATCGAACTGGCACCTTTCGATCGATGGTCTGGCAACCGAACCGTTCTAGCCATCCGGTATGATTGGTTACCATCACTTCCATCCGGTCCGTCATGTCGTCCGTTGCATTCCACGACCAAAACGAAACAGATGAGCCCGCAAGTCGTCACTTCCCGACTGCCGCTACCGGACGCTGAAAAAGGAAAACGCACACCACACCGGCGCACGGGGGAAGGGATACAAAGATGGCACGGCAATGGAAGGAACCTTCCTTCACACGCAACAAGAACCAACAAGGCGAGCAAGGGGAAGAATCAAACACTGTGCACATTTTCCAACATGCAACATGCGCTTCGCGATGCAGTGACATGCATCCGGCGGCAGCAACGACGACGCTAATGTAAATCAGTGGAGGGCGCCATCGCGCAACATACCAAGTTTAGACATAAGCACGCCAGTGGTTCGGGTTGTGCGCCAGCCTCCAGATCGCCAGCTGCGTGCGTGCCTGTATGTGATATGATTTACGATTTGTTAAATAATTGCAAAAGCGAGCAAAAAGCAACAACAACAGAAAAAAACGACAAACAAACAAGCCTCACCAAACTCATGTTTTTGCTCCTCGTGGGGCTTAGTGCAGGCGCCTCCTACGTGTTCCTACGCTGGAACTGGGTTTGAGCTGAACGGTAAATGAGACCATTTTTCCTTGCATGTTTGCACCCAGTACAGGGAGTAGGGAAATCGTTACGAATGGGCATGGGACAGCCGAAGAATGGGCTGATCAATGGTAGCCAAATCAGCACTCTTGTTAATGACGATCAGATTGGTGGTTTATTTTGATTTTTTTATTCATGAAGAGTACCTAAGCTATAATGTTTATAATGAAATAGCTTAAAGGTGATCTTGGGGTTATCATGTAGTGTAGATGATTCCTGCATTAGCCTTTCATGCGAAAGAACTGGCTCCAAAACCCTATCTGGACCATTTGCTCGTGCAGAACTTTTAGACCACAAAATCTCTTGAGATTGTATGGCCATAAATGAGGAAAAGTCTAAAACACAATTAGTCGGTAGTAGTGTTGTGCTTACCGAATCCTTTGGGAAGGCTCATTCAAATCATGTGCCAATCATAAAACATTTATCAATCTCTGAAAATTTTCTGAAGATCTCCAAATATTTATGATTTTCAGACAAATCCTCATTTCAATAAGACTTCTCATACGTATAAAATATGCTGTACCAATACTTTAGACGAGGCTTATATTAATAGAAAAAGGTGAGTGGTTGATTAAGAGTTCCACGAAAGTTCAGATATTCAAGAATATTTGAGAATTCTTGAATCTTTCTGAAGGGGATTCAAAGACACTCCTTGGGTACAAAAACTCATCTAGATTAATGAATCTGAATCAGATTAGCACATCACGATTTGGGAGAAGTTTTCACCAACATCCAGTAAAAGCTTGAGTATATTTAAGTGTTACTGGATGTCCGTTTACCAAGGACAAAGAGCATAAATTTCTAGAGGATATCTGAGCTATGACTTAAAACAATTTTGCGTAGCACTGGTTGATACAGATGTTCGGAGAAGGATCTTAATTAGTTCTTCACAGCATCCACGCACCACACCTACCCATATCGCTCATTATTCTTATTATTATTATAAATTATCAATTTACCAATTTAAGAAAAAAACACAAAGCCAATCGTTTTGAACTGGGAAAGAGGTAGAGATCGCAAAGACGAATCATTCTTCCGACATTTTCCACTCCAAGGTGTGTTATACATATTTGAATATCAAAGCGCAAATTGAGGTATCAGAGGATCTTCTGACGGTTCGGTGGCCAAGGTGACAGCGGCGACGGTCTTCAAAGACTCATCCTCCATCATCCGGGAAATTTCCCCATAGTGAGGACTGACCGCCAACTACGTGGTATCAGTAAGTCTAGTAAGCTATTATATGGCCGGCAAGACTAAATAGATCGCTATACTCCACACGAAGGTCTACAAGATTATCCAAATCGTGAAGTCCATCGACGCAATCACATACCTTGGAGTATCCGCTATCCTGGAAGTGTGCATTCCGCTTAAGTCTAAAAATCGTTCAAATAACTGAGCGATCTTCAAAATTAAGAGATAAACAATGTTTGAAAGAAACTTAAGGAATGATCAACTAAAAAACTCCTAAGCTAATACATATTCCATATACGCTGTCAACGTGTCAGGCAGATCGAATGTAGGGCTCTTACAACTCTTCTTCTTGTGTGGCACTATAACCTTCAGAAGTCATGCTCTGCCATCTTTGGCTTACTTGAGTCGTATTCAAAGGCAGTAGGATAGTCAGTCCTGTTTAACGAGCAACAGTCTGGATGGGATTTTGGTATCGGTCCTGTGGTTTCCGTCTGTACCTAGTGTCGCTTTTGTTGTTCTAATTTTAAAGTACATTTGGAAGCATTAAAGTCCATTTCCATTTGTATGAAACATTGATACAAGCAGGGCCTATCCGAACTCTGCAATCGTTACCATCGGTTTTCTTGCTATTCTTGCAAAAGCTCCCGGTGGAATTGAACCACCGATCGGATTATGAAACGCATTAATGTAAAATTGTAAGCTACCACTTGATCTCCTTTCCAGCCCCATACCGGTTTAGCCCGTGTATGCAGTACAGATAATCCATCCAAGCAAGACGTTGTCCTTTTGAAAGCATAGCTGCAAGCTACACAACGACAACAACAAACGCCCGCCTTTTCGTATGCCAGCTTGAATCAAAGCAAACGCAACGTATTCGTTGTCAAACTATGGCAACGAGGCTTTTATTTTATTTTTTTGTCGGTGGGCAAAATGTATCCCCATACATGTGTCCTTTCGGATTCGTATTCTCACCCGGGATCACACCGGTGCGCTTTGGAAACGGCATTAGATTTTTCTTTAAAATAAGAAGCCAGGAAAAAATCCCGCATAGCCTAAAGAGCCATCCATGTTTCGTTTGTTCGTTCGTGATTTTACTTTATTTTATTCCGCTCAGCCTTGCTTGTGCCGGAGGTCCTTCGTACGCGATGTGAAAAAGACTCCTGCGTTGCTTGTGGCCCGTTCGCCAGGAAGGTGGACAAGTGACGGGTTCGCAAAAGGGACGCAACACATTTCCAGAAGAAAACGCGCCTAAAAGCCTTCGCATTGGGAAAGGAAAACACACAGAGAGCGAGCAAGAGGAGAAAAAAAATATACACCACGGTACCCACTTGAAGACGGAAGCACACACAGCAAAGGAGCAGCAGCCGAACGAGCAGCAGGAAAGAAAGCATAACTACATAAATATTCAAATATTTTAACATTAGTTTAGGTAAATCCACCAGCGTGCGCCCGGTGAGCCTTCGGTTTCGGCCAGGCGCGTTTCTTTTTGCGCTTGCTGTGTCATGGAGCGCTCGGACTCTCGGAAGGAATTGGATTCGAGATCCTGCCGACGGTGGCAGTTCCGCTTCCGTTTCGGCTCCCCCTTTCCATCCATCCGGATCTTCCGCCATTCTGTGAGACGATTGAGATTCCGGACGGGTGGGGTAGAACCGTTGGCCAACACGGCAGTCCGAATGCCACAACACAAGCTGCAGGGATAAGTAGTCGTCTCGAATCCCATTTGCTTCGGTTTGTTCAGGCTGAGCAGAAAGGGATTTCCAGTTTCCCGAGTTTGTTCCTTCCCTGCCCCTTCCGGTTTCCCCGCGATTTCCCTCCTAAGCTTGCCGCCATTTTTCTTCGCCTTACAGCGTGTGTCTTAGATTTCAAACTTTGTGCCATCGCTGGGCCATCTTTCGGAATCGGGCGCTTGTTTCGCCACCAGCTCCCTCGAGGGAGGCTTTAAAAAGATTCCGTGAATATTAAAGGGATTTCCAGCGCAACCCAGCGGCACTGTGTGCTCTCTGGCGTCGGTTTAAATTATTGATGAAACTGAGCGGCCTGAACCTGTGAAAAGGCAGGATCTGTTTCGTTGCCACTTTTTTATTGTTGTTGTTGTTGTTGTGTGCTGCTGCCTGCATGCAGAACGTATCTCGATACGTAGCAAAAACCCCGGGACCGCGGGAGCTCTAACGAAAGCTCTATCGCTTAATTTTAGTATGCAAATTATGCTTTCACGCTCCCATAACAGGTGTTGAAGTGGTAAGTTTTATTTTGTCTTAAGAAAATCGTACCAACGTGTAGCGTTGTGTTTGCCAACCTCTCCCATCTCCCCACCGGAACGGGGCACGGATCGTGGGCGCACAGAAATAGACCGTATTTTACAGCAGAAATAAAACTAAGCACCATTTTCGTTGAATGTTTGCGCATAGAAATATTCCACCTGGTTGCGTTATGAGGCAAGATTAGATTAAACCAACCCGTACCAAAGATGGTAAGCGAAACTTTGTGTTCTTCTCCCCATCCATCCCCAGGCTCGCTGTTTTGGTTGTTTGCCTTTTTTCGCAGTTTTTGTATTCTTCTTTGCACAACCAATGAAACTAATAATATGATTGAATAACTGCAAAACGTGCCGGTTCCAAAACATAATCCCCACGAACTACTACTAGTCCGGGTTAACGAACCCCTTTTTCCCATTACAACCCTTCCAGGTTGTATGGCGACGGTACCGTGTCCCATTCGGTGACAAATTTCCCTAGAGAATCCACTTTATTGAAATGAAATAATTGAACCGACCACTGCTTCCTCCCTGCCAGACAAAACGAATCATGGTGCCGCCACCTTTGCTCCGGGAAGTTATACGATAAAAGTGACCACCCATGTCCCGGTTCTCCCCAAGTCCGTTCGATTTGTCGATAAATTTTTGTTTTGATTACATTGCAACAAAATGGTTATCCAGCGTTACCGCAAGGAGTCATCATCAGGTTCATCAGACGGAGGTTCTTTTGCCAGCCGCTCATCACTCCATCCCACCGGAATGGATTTGGTTAAGGTGAAAAAATATGGCGTACCGTACGCCATACGAGCATTTCCTCATTTCACGGTCATCATTGAGGGCAATTTATTAGCACAAGTGGTTTCTCACCCTTTTTTCCCCGGAAGAAAAATCTTGCCACACCAGAGCAGTTCCTTCTGGTTGTTTTGGTTGCTCATTCACCAATGGTTTAGGTTAGATTTTTTTTTTATCATGTCAGCAAACGATTTTTTTCGTTGAAACCCTTTTAGCACTATTTATATCTCATCTGGGACGACGGGAAACTGATCGAACTCGTACCGATTCAGGACCAGATACCCAAGTACGGTACCATTCATAATCCTATCCGTTGCCATTAAATATTTACAGGGCAACCAAAAAAAAACCAATGCGCTACGGGTACGCAGGGGAAATAGTACGATTTGTGAAATCTTTCACGCATATGTTCATGTTTTTTGACCGAGAAAAAATCGATACTATCGTTATTTTTCTCCATCAATGGCCATCTGTGACGTTCCGCTTGGGATATTTGTTTTGTGGGTGAAGAGAAAATGTTTTCAAACTACAAATATATTTCGCGGTTTACAGACACTTTAGATAGGAGATATTTACTACACTAATGTCACTCAATAATACTGTATGTACGAGTGAGTGAATGAGTTTAAGCATGCTAAGGAGTTTATGGTTTCAACTCAACATAAGGAGTTGTTATGACCCTCACTATCTGTGACGACTAGTGACTCACTCCTTCGGTGAGTAAATGAGTAAGTGTTTCGTGCATCATATGCTTTGATATATGCTTTTCATCAAACAATTTACACCCAGCTATCTAATACAATTCGAATAATTAAATACGATTCAATTAGCATACACTAAAGTGGTACGAATTACAAAACGAATCACTGCAATAGATTGATTGATTTTCAAAAAGAGTAACAAAACACTTACTCACTCTTTAGTGAGTTAAAACCAAAATGAGTGAGTCATTAGCCAACACTGAGAGTGAGAGTGAGTTGAAACGGAGAGAAGAGGAGCAAAGAAAGGATTAGTTTAGACTAATTTCTTAATGAATCTAAAAAGAGTGAGTTAGAAATTCAAACGCTACCTTCCTCATTATTATAACGACTCTTTTACTCTGATTCAACTCTTTGATAAAAAAGTTGATTCCCACCTCTAGTATGCGCCACATATCAAATTTCTCCAACAAGAATAGTTATTCCATGAATGGAATGGTACACGCACTTTTAGCTCACTCGGTAATAGTTGTAATGAATTTATCCTATTCAACACTGCGATCCATACATCGTGCGCAAAACAAAACTCCCGAAAATAAAACCTATTCTACGCAAACAGAACTCACGCCGGAACGGAACATAAAGTCCAGGCAACCGAAATCCCTGATCCTGATCTGATTATTTTTATTTATAGTTACCGAACTTCTTTATTTCATTCTTCCCAAAGGTTCGGCAACACAAACGGGGAAAGAACATCGCCCCATGTAAGGAATCAACACCTCCCACGGTCCCGTAAGTGCCGTCGGATATTCGCACCATTGTAAGCTACAAGTGGCGCCAACCATTATCTTATCCACTACTACTATGCACCCACTACTGCCGGTTCGTTTCCGAAGATGGGCCAGCATCATGTAATGGTATCCTCATTCCCATTGCCGACACTACTCCTCACAAAGATTCACGCTTCGTTTAGGTTCACGGGAGTGTTAACTAGCAAAAGTCTTTTCAGCAAAATAAGATAAAAACTTCTGCTTTATGCGTTACAGGTTGTTGATTGTGTTTCGGGGCTGCTAATACGGGGCTGGTCCATTGGCCGTGGGCTTTCCCTTTTATTGATACATCAAACAATCTATTATTTTATTAGATTAGGCTCCGACTGTTGGGAACAATTCACCAATCCGCTTATCGGATCAAGCCTGATCTGCTGACCATTGGCCGAAGACGAGTCCGTAGTTACAACGGTGCGTACCCACATTCGGCACAGGGGGAGCACTCCGTGAACTGATGGATGGACTGCCGTGGGAGAGACTTAAGTTGATGAGTGAAGCAAATTTACTCTACACAGCTTCAGCGGAGCATATCAATTGATTTAAAAGCTCATGCTGCAGATAAGAAATGATGCTTTGCGTAATACTATCAAACATGATTGTCTAATAAAAAAGGTCTCCTTTTTAGTCCTTTTTTGTTTAATTGTTTATTCAAAATCAATTTTGCGTGTGTCTCTATTTCATCCGTGCTTGAAAGACATTTTTTGTGGCATCGTAACGGGATGGATCATGCAACGGATCCCACCGAAATCCACTGCGAACCGAAGCGAAAGCCTCGAAACCGATCAGACCGTAAACTGCTCAGCAAACGTCTCTCAATGCTGGTCCCCGTGTCCGTAACGTGCACGCTGTGCCCTGACGCAGACGATTTATATGAAATAAATTTAATGAAATTCAACTGTCTGTCCTTCGGTCATCAATCAATCCATCAGTAAATTTCAGCTACTGCAGACTCACCCCTCTTTTGTCTCAGGTTTTTGCTTTCCCGTTCGCTTTCGTGCAACGTTCAAACGCACAGATTTGCTCGGAAAAATGAAACTGCATTCAACTGCATCAGCATAACCTTTGAGCTGGATGTAAGAGAGGGGGTCCGTCCGCTGTCTGGGCGGTCGGCAAAAAATGGACTCTAAGCAACCCATCTCCAGACAGTCGCAGACGGAGGCGACTCTTTTGGCCTTGGTTTGGTGGGATAGAAATATCTACTGAGTGTCTTAGCCTTGTAAGAATTCTTTGTTATTGGTAATTTTGAAGGTAAATGATAAAAAGAAGCAAAGAAAACTCCGTGTTTTTAGCATATTGGGTCATTTAATAACCTCTATACGTTATCCTCAATTTCTGGACTTTCTTTTGTTTACTAAAGGACTGCAAAGAATCATATCCTCAGCTTCCACTCAGTCGTCCGTCTTAATAACTTTGCTATTCCAGTTCCGCCAATGGATGAAAATTAGTTTCTCAAAATGGGTTTGATACAATGCGACCGGGACTACTGCGGAAATGGTAGGTCATTTGATGGTACAAAACACAAAATATTGATACCCAATTGCACAATATGTTTTGTGCGCCCCGCGACAGAGTTAACACACTGCCACAGCCCAGTGTAAGTGACCGTTTCGGCTTTTCCCAATTTTCTTTACGGACTGTTATTCTGCTCCTTGTTTTTCTTTCCTCTCCAGTGTGTGGCGTTTCCCCACTTTTGTACGAAGGTGCAGGCATTTCGATTCCTTCGCAATAATGGTTCCCCGGGGAGGGTGTCAATAGTTAATCTTTATTACTTTTCTTCCCCGGCTTTGCCAAGCGCCACGCCGTTCGTCATTAAAAGCAGCCCGGGGCCACGGGAGCGAGGGCTGATCCGAAACATAAACATTGCGTAATACCGATCACACTTGCGAGCCACCGTAATAGGAAATCTATCGTTCCCTCTTCGGGTAGCGAAATACCCGGGAGGAGATTTTTCTCGCACCTTCGGCACTCTCTCCCGCGCGCACACACACATGCGGCTTTTGGGTGGAATTATGTGAAACGTGGCCCGGAAACATGTGTACAAACACCGGCGTACATTATCCACGATGATTGCCTGATTGCCCTGGCTAGCCGTAGACCGTGGACTCCCACATCGAAAGATGGTCAGAATTTATGCTAGGGTATTAGGATATATTGGTGAGCAGCAGCAACAACAAAACAGTAACCCAATCCGATTCGGCAATCGATCCAACACGATTACTGGCGAGATATTCTCCCCCAAGAAAAAAAATTCTTCACGGTGGGCTTTGAACATAGCCTAGCTTTTAAGCAACATTCCAACAATCGCCCACCTCCCCCCCATATCCGATACGTAACGGACACACGTTTGCCGGACATTTGGCGTATTGATTATTGACTCCCATGGAATTAATGTCAAAAGAGCAAACATCTTCTACGGAACCCTATCGGATGTATCGCTTCGGATGTATCGCTACCGGACTTTCGGACTTTTCGCCTTCTTACATCAAGAAGTGGTTTAATAATCGTAGGTAGAACGATTACGAAACGCAACACTCGATAGTGGCAGATGAAAAAGGTCTGCTTTGAAGTACGACTTGTTGATGACCGCTTGCCCACTTTTCCCGTCGGGACTTAGGACGATGCGTTAAGGATAAGGATGTTTGAAAATCGTTTAACTGATTTATCTTTGGTAAATACCGTGTCGGGGATAATCGGCTGGGAATGTGACCGAGTGACACTGTCTAGACACTTGACGTAAGAGACAATTCAAAGGATCTTCGGGATATTTAATGGACTTTCATCGGAAAGAATGACAAAACAATCCAGGAACATTTTCAGGCAGAGTAGATGCTTTTATTTACTTATCTTGAAAGGAGTTTTTAAATAGCGATTGAAAATGACTCCAAAATTGCAATAGTTTTAATTAAATAATGTACCAGGTACATTATTTCAATAGCAGCGTGACAGCAGTTTACGATCAGCAAATTAACATGCTTTCCAGGATTGTTTTCCGACTATGGAGCAAAAATAAAATAATTAAATTAATCCAATTCCAGATTCCCCATTTAGCCTGACCATCCCAAAAACCTGGAAATGCTATTACGCTTTGCAAAAGAAAATTCTACTGTTGCACATCGACCACCATGTCGATGCTTTTTGGCAACAGCAGACCGATTTTGCTTCTTCCGTCATACACCCGTCTCCTCACACTCCCTTCCGACTTCATGTTGCAAATCAGAACAAATGGCCTTCACCATCTTCCGGTTGTTGCGGATTCTACACGCACCAACCACCACTCCCACCACCAAGACGACTCAGGCCGTGAAGTGAAAGGTAATCGTCCACAAGCGCAAGAACCAACCAGACCGAACTGCAGCAGCCAGAACCGGAAAAGAAGCCGGTACCCCACGGCATGCACAGGGATCGACAAAACAAACGATACAGCGGACCAGAATGTGAGAGAAAATTGAAATCGATAATGATATTAGCATAATAAACCAATATCATCACCTGATTTCTCACCGCCTCGCCTGCACGCTCCTGGGGCATTCACCCACCTGTGCAGGACAAATTCAATGAGCAAGCATGAAGCATCCTGGTCATGTCACCGCGCAACGACGTCCAGCGGCCAAACGTGCAATAACACTTTGTGTGTTATTTTCGTACGCTTGGTTATTTTTCCGTTTACTCTACTCGCGGTTTTTCCTTAAACTCGTCCATGGTGGAGTTGCCCGTTGTTCTAGGTAAAAGGTTTCGTCTGTACCGGGCAATAAAGTTCGCGGAAGATCAGTCCAGCTCGGCGTTTTTGTGGGGTACCACATCGCCAGAACTTGGTTGCGTATTCCAAATGTCAGTGATACTGCAGGTCCATTACCGGACTGGTGGTTTAGTGATTGAGTGAAGGTACAAATAATGGTGCTTACCGCAGGAAAAACGATCGATGTCGCGATTGGATTAGTTTGCATGATGGAGGATTTATGTACGCGGTTTTTCCGATATGAACTTTTGATGTCCATCCCTGTCCCGTTGCTCCTAGTTTATTCTTAAATTTGAACGAATAATGAAAAGAGTTAATCAATAGCATGAACAAATTATTCTCCTTCAAGAATAAGCATCACGTATTCTAGCTTCGATCGTAGAACTTGGCACATTGAAGAGAAATACTGTCTTTGGATGAATAAATTGTATCTCCAAATGTAAGAACCCAATAACTAACTAAACACCCAATATACTGTTTGTGGTCAAAAATAACTCGATGGAAAATATAACAATTCTTGACGTTTTCCTTCCAAAGTACAAAAACATATCCTATATTTATCCTTCTTTTCCCTAGTGAATTTTATCTAATTAAAAGATTAACCAATCACGATAACGTGGCCCAACCGTTCAAACCAGGGTTTGTCACGCTTGTCAGATTTGCTGTATGATGCTATCAACCCTCAATCTTGAAACCTTTCGGGCCCGGTGTCAATATAGGCCAGGAGAAGAAACATATCTTGTCATGTTGTTTTGCCATGCTTTTTTTCTCCTGCATCTCCTGCCGAATTACGTTCCAAGGAAACGACACAGAGCGTAACTCGTCAAACAAATTAGCCCGAGTAAGAAAACCCACAACAGGATGCCTTCGTTTGTTGTAATATTTGCATAACTTTATTAAGATAAAATATTGTCGGCATCTATCACGATGGGATGGCAGAGCGGTTTGCCATCTCTCATTGATGCATACCGATATTTGCATACATTGTAGTGTATCATTTAGCCGATAGGCATGTTCTGACGAAATTCTACGGTAGGACGTAACTGGAGAGTAGAGTGTAACATTCAAAGATGTCAATTCTTGACGTCAGGAAAGTATTTCTCAAAAACGAAAAAAAAACTCCACTCGCTTCCTCATTCGTCCCGAAGTGAAAAGTTTATCCGACCAGATCGTCCCACTCGGGTGCTTAAATGGAGGTCGGCTTCGTGTAAAAAGGCAAAATGGGAAACAGCCCTTGAAAACACACTCAATAATTAACTTTTCGCAACTGAATTCGTTCTTTTTTTTTCCCGTGCTGGGAAAAAAATCAATCCTCAAGCCCTCAAAAGAGCCCTTTACTATTACTTAGGTATAGACCCGTAGCAACCGGACCCGATGAAAAAGGTGATGGTGAAAATGAAATGCCCTTCCCGCGTTCTCCCCGTCTTCTCGTACGAAGGTACCCCCGGATCATTAAGCCGGGCGCATCGAACGTGTTGGAGTCCTGAAAATGCTGGTAACGGCTTTCAGCACGGCGCTTTCCACTTCAACCGATCCAATACGGGCATGACCGAGTACTGCTTGGAGCACCTTGACGAACACTTCTCCGGCAATCGCCAACCGGTACCGGTACCGCTACGGAACGGAATGGTTTTGCTGCGAAGAACTTTTCTTTCGCCCGGGTGTTCGCTTTATTTGCTCGCCTGTGCTGTTCTCGCTTTTCTTTTCTTAGTATCTCAAGCATGCTGCAGCCCCCGGGAGAAGGCGCTCCATTGGTTTCCGTTAATACTTTCCCATTTTCCTGCCGCATTCTTGTGTCTTCGAGGCGCCATTCTAACTCCTTCCCTATTCACCTTCTTGCCTCTGCAAAGCCACAGCGTTGTGCTCAATCATTGGCACAGTAGAGCATAGTTGTTAACAGTCTATGACATTTTCTGTTTCCGTCCATGATCTAATGTCAACGGTCATGTGTTTAGGCCATCAGTTTTCCACCATCGAATTCCAGCCATTTAATTATTTAATTTAATAATATTTTCTTACACTTGATATTATTTAACAATGCATCCAAAATTTAAGCTCTTCAACATAGCTCAGCTGAGTTGTGTTTCGAACAGCGCGTTCGCTCACATTTGGCCCAATGTGTTTCTTCGTACCTTCGAGCAAAGGCTGAATCAAACCTTGCCCAAAAGGCGGACACGAAGATGCCTCCACAGTCCACTCGAGTCACAGCGTCCGTACCGTTGCGGCAGCAGGAATGGAACCCGAAAGGGAAGGCGGCTGACGGAAAGGGGAGGACAGGAAGCAGAAAAAAAAACCGTATCTTGTATACCCACACGTACGGAACGTTCGCTTTCTCCCTACTGCCAATCAATATTCTGCGGGACGTCGCTTGAATACTAAACATTTTCATCATAGTTTGTTTTACTTCGTGTGTACAAGGTTTTGTCCTCTTACGTGGATCGTGGTGCTGGATTGTTGTCCCGCGGCACTGTCGCACCCCCACTTTCTTCCCCTTACTCTGGCGTTTACTTCGTTTCATTCTTTTCTGCTACTCCACCACCTCTCACTCTCGTCGCTTCCTCGTCCCAACGCACTGACACTCAATCGATATCTTGCAAGACAAGCTTCTGACCCAAGCCTGTTTCTTCAAACCTGGGGGGGAAAGCTGTGCTTCTTTAAGACGCCACTACCGGGCAAGTTTTCACCGGCGTGGAAAAGGAACCGAAAGAAACAAGGATCCAATAAGAACTGGCTCTTCAGATTTTCCCTCGGCCAAGGAACGGTGTGAGTGGTTTCTTGTTTTCCTTCTTCCTTTTGCCGTATCCCTTCACCTCTCGAATCTGATGCCAGTTGCTTACAAGCTCTTGTGTCCAGCGCGTGTCTAGATGACGGTCGATGTTTCGAAAAAAACTTGCCCTCAAACCAGGATCCGAAGCATGGCTCTGCAGGTGATTTTCCAACCACTAACACCAACAACAGCAACAAAATAAAAAACACTACTGACGGTCATGCTCAGAAGCACATTAGCATGAATATTCTCTATCCCAAAAAGAAGCCCCAGCGATGGTAAAGTGCCCATTGCGTCAGGTACTGTTTTAAAGATTCGCAATGGCCTGGTGACGGGTTTATACACACTGTTCATTCAAATCTTTTAAAGAAGAATTATTTGTCATCAGAAAAAACGAACTAGATTATATAAATAAAAGTACCACTTACAGCGCAAAACGAGCATTTGATTGAGCGATCAAGAATAAATAATTGCAATCTGTTACTGTGCCGTGTAAAGTATCCGGTTACACCAGTCAAGGGTAAATTGGATGCATTAAGCTGTCAGGGGAGTTCAGTAAAATGCCATTCGCGCTGGACACTTTGGGCGGGATTTAGTTTCACGCCAAAAAAAAAAGACGGCGAACATTTGTGTTCCTTGAATAACCATTTAAAATGGAGCAATAAACACCAAAGGTTTGAGTTTTTTGAGCGAATTATTCTTACATCAAACAAAATGGAACTCATCACGCAGGTCCGCTTTCGTGCCGGTTGATAAATCGCTCATTTTGTTCCTCATCCGTGTTTCGCATTATGTAACCTGATACTGCAACGCAAACGCGGAAGGATGCTGTGATGTGGTCGGTGACAAACATGCCATCTTGCTTTCGTCCCACTCCCACAACCCTTACACACTCCCGGGTCGCACTCAAAAGTGGTCGCTTTTCGACACTGCCCGGTCAATAAAGCTGTCACCACGGTTGACACACGCACGCCTGATGTGGAGATGGATTCGGTTCTGATTTGCAGCGGTGCGGAAACGCCACCAGGGAAAATGGTTCTGGTGTCGGTCCTAACACCTTGCCTAAGAGGATTTTCATCCCGCGAGGATTGATAACTTCACCCGCCGGGCGCTCCTGCTCCTGCAAATCGTTTGATGTTTTCCCGGGGTTTTCCCGGACACCAAACGCAACCCCTCGGTTCCGCTTGTTCCGGGCTGACACTTTCAGACGGCACACTGGTGCCCTGGCCTGTTGGAAAATCCGATTTGATTCTTATCGTACCGTGTACCGCTGCGTAGGATCAGATCTGCAGATACGGAACGTGGAAATTTTTAATGGAAAATCCATCCCATTTACGCCGGGGTTTCGGGTGCCGGCGTCTGGATGCGTATCCCGATCCCGATCAGTACCCGTGACGTTGCTGTAAGACCAGATTTGTCATTGTTGGAAACATTTCTTTTGCGGTGCAATTTGCACTGATGATGGGCTTATGCAATGTGACATCCTGCGAGGGGACCTGCATCCTGCAAACCGACGCGTCATGGTGGTTTGGTTTTTGATGCCCGGCTCGACCAAGTCCAGCCTCTGCCCAACCATTCCCTCGGGGCGACTTTAATTATGGAATTTCAATATCACTTAATTAACACATTAAATCAGCCCGAATATGTTCCGTTCAGCCAGTGCGTTAGTAAAGACGTGTGGCACGGTCGGCGGAGGCGTATTGCGGGATAACGGAAGGTGTTGAATTGTTTTCATTATGGCGGAAAATTAGATTTTATACATAACAATTCGGAAACGCTGTGTTATAGCAGCGGCAACACAGCCAAGAAGCTGGCCAGCATTTCACTTCACCCATCCACTCTATTCGGCTTGTTCTCGATGCTCTTTAACTACAAGTGACTCTATATAACGCCGAATGATTTCAACGGTTGTAAAAGCGAGCGAAAGGAAAATTAAACTGGTGTGTGGTTGTTTTGCTAAGCGAAACGTAGTACCACCGTTCCGTCAGCACGATACACGATGAAAGAAAACAAAGTGTAAGAAAATGGACATTCCCCAGAAGATGAAAAAAACAAAACACATCTTAAACGAGCGAAAGAAAAAGGATTCATTCCGAATAATCTTTGCAAATCCAATCCACCCCAAATGCCGACAAACGGGCTTTTGCTCTCAGCGCGATAGTGTGTGTGTTTTTCTTTTCGTTTTTTGCTCCTGTTTGTTCATTTCCATCCTTCCTTTTTTCATATGCAAATTTGTTGGTGTTACAATTTCATCTAATCTTAAGGATTGGAGAATCAGTATTGCGTCCCACTCACCACCTCCAACTTTGCCCATCGTTTCCTCTTTGCGCTGTGGTTGGCCGGTAAAGTTTCATTCTACAAAATGGGAGCTTATTATTTAGACGAAAATTTGACCAAATCTAGCAAGCCTTCTAAACAACCCGAACGGAATGGAAGCTTTTTCTGCTTTTCTTTTCTTTTTTCACTCCGTAGTCAAAGGAGTAGACAATGCGTGACGATTGCATCCTGTGGGGTGGGTGAAAGGAGTTTTCTTTCTAATTTTTCCATCGCGTCGGTCGAAAAGAAAATTCGGTAAAATAGCATAAACGAACTAAAGACCGTTTTTCGTACGTTATCCTTTTTTTTGGTTTTGGTCCAGCTCCATTCTGGGCTTCTTGTGAGACTCATTTTCCTAACCGAGAAGTGGCATAGAATGTCCTTCTCGTATCCGTGTCGGGTTTTGGAATCCTTCCTTTCATCTTCCAAAACATCTTCACAGCCTCCCCTTCCCCTCACTCACTCCCAATTCATCAGATTCCTCTTCCTTCCCAAGAAATGAATCCTTCGTTTGTTTACCATTGACATGAGTAGTTTACTTACTCCGCCAGTGTAATATGCATAAATTAACATAAGTTTTTTCATTTCTAGCAAAGCTATTTGCTGTTTTTGGGGTGCTTCTGTCGCTACATGTCGCTCTCCAGTGTTCCTCTCGTCTCCGCACATCGCAGATTTCATCCCTTCATTGACAGTGGTCGACAAAATGGGATTTGGAGGCAAAAGAGTTTCCCCCATCCTTATCTTCCAACCACTAAGCCACAATTCACTGCCCAGTTCTTCCACTATGGACAAATGGAAGGAAAAAAAAAATACACAGCCACAGCTCTCTAACCACCGAAACCGAAGACAAAAACATAATCAAGACAAGATTCATATTCCAGTGTATTGTTCGACATTTGTTTTCTTAAATTAGCTTCACCCGTCCATCCGTCGGCGTTGGCCCAACGTCTTGCCAGCTTTCTGGGCAGTTAAGGACGAAAAAACTCCTCCCCCCATATCCTCCCTTTTGTTCGCTTATGGTCTCTCCGGTTACGAACTATTTAGTTTCGAAAATTGGTTTCAAAACATTCCACCACCAAGAAGACGCTGTCCAATGCTCCGATCGGAATGAGTCCAATCTGCTGGTGGTGTTAGCGATACGAGCCAGAACGAGCATGTAAACGGTTTTAACCGGAGTCCGGTTGGGATGGATTTTGTTAATTTTTCATGCGTACCCTTCTTATTGCGACGCCAAACAAAACAAACACACTCTGTGAGCAGAATTTATCATTGGAAGTTTAATCGGGTCCTTATGCAAAATGAACAAATTTGTTAGACTTAGTAGACGTAATAAGAAAACGGAAAAATTCGGTGACACTGCCAAGCAAATGGCGGTGGCGCCATCCGTCTGTGTGGGACGGGTTTTTTTGTGGGGATTGACTACGATAACTAAGTGATAACAGCTTCAATTGGAGTGAGGAAGGAAAAAAAATGGAACCTAGAAGAATTCTTTCGCTCATGAACCTTCCCAAATGAACTCTGGCGTGCCCCGGGGACGATAAATCCTCCCGGACTCGAGGAAAAACCACCCCGATGGTATCAATAATCGGTGACATATTTATTGTGACCAGTGGCAAGATTTGACTTCGATTTTTCTTCTTTTTTGCTTACGTTACTGTTGTCCATTCCCTTCGTAATACGTGAAAGGATCTTTTTTTACCGTTCCTCCGGCTAGAACACAATTGACATTCTTGCAGCTCCAGGAGTGTTAACGTATGTGCCACCGTACCACCGTGCCGGATGTTATCACGAGCACAACCTTAACCCAAATGTGTCCGGAAAATCTATCAAAAGACAATAATCTTTCAATTGGACGCAATAAATTCATGGTCCGATGGTTGATTTATGGTAACATTCCGGCAGGCAACGGATGGTTCGGCGTGGCGAAAACCCCAAGCGCAAGCGAAACTAGGACGATGCGGAACTTGTTGTTGCGTTGCTCGGTATGTCTCCGGCACTTCATTTATAACAGTGTGACACTAGTCGAAGGTGACATTCCACTGGGAGCCGTTTGTTTGTCCTCTTTTTTTGTTGAGGGAGGATGAGAATCTTGCATTCTTTTGCAATGGTAGAACAGTTTTAAGGACCCATTTCTTCCAAATGAAGCATCCTAAAGTCATCATAAATCATGCTTTATGTAATGATTGGGATTTATCCGTGCAGGCTGTTGGTATTGTAAGTTTTAGCATAATTAAAACTTGCCTTTTAGAAGACTGAAATAGAATAATTTAAATTTTCCCTTCGATGACGTACAGAAGGATACAGTGACTCCATAAAATATTCGTCTACCTTATATACTACACTACAAGACCTTATATATTACACTACAAAACGATTTAAAAGGATGTAACAGGCGTGGAACTAAAACTTATGATGAGTATCGATAGAAGATCAATCAATTAATACTTTTTTACAACACCAGATAGTAAAATAGCTCAATAACATCAAAACCAGCACCAAAACTCAAAAAACTCATTCTTTTTAAATATGCAAAACATATTCCTTTACTTTACTGTTGACGTATTAGTGGCCCGGAAAAGGACCTCATGGTCAAAGTAACGCCTGGTAAGGTTTATGCGTGCTACTATAACAAATTCTAGTCGTCGTGGCAGCGAGTTTACCAAATTTTACATAAGCGAGGGCATGTTTTAAGCATTTAAGCGTGTCTTCTATCAAACATCATTTAACCTACTATTTAATAGAATGTTGCCACTTTCTGATCGCTAAGTTCAGTGCCTTAGATTTATTTACAATTGGGTACATGAGGAGACCCTGAGTGGCCGTTATGAGTTGGTTGACTATGAAGAAGTCGTCGATCCGAACATGCTGCCTTACTTTTGAGATTACTTTCGCTTTGAACGATTAGGGACTTTTATAAGCAAAATTTGTCAGGCCTAGGGCCCAAATGTAGAACTAAGCTGCGCAAACAAGGTTTGTTATTTCTCCAGTCCCCCACCATTCAAGTGCAACTACTTCAGGATATTATACTACAATGTTAAACCGCTATTTTTCGGTAACATCCCAGTTATGCTGTTATCCCACGTTGGACGATGGCTTTTTTGGTTCTAATACGTAGTACGTGCTTTATTCGTTAATCCCGACTAATTTCCAAACATTCTCTAATATTAGTAGCCTTATTTTGGCCAAATATACTCAATTTTGATACCTGGTTATATTTACTTCTTCCTAGGAAAACCTCTTCCTAGCTGCTCCTACTCCTTTTCTCATTATTTCCATAATTTCCCGAGGAATGTTTAATACTAATGTAATATGCCATTTTGCTGCTTCTCTCCAATTCACTGTTCTACTTAGAAGTTCTGGTACTTGAGTTGTTCAAGATTTTCCGAACAATGAAAAACTAAATCACGTCAATTAAGGATGACCTCTTCGTTGTTAGATTCGCATTGATTTGCTGACACATACGTGTCTAAACACTAATTAAAAAGGACAGGGTTTTTCTAAATGTGTTTTAACTTCTGCAAATATTGGATTTTTTATTAATTTCTACTGATTATGAAGGCCTTAGACAAGTTTTCCGTCATTATTGCCCAGAAAAGTATATATAGCTAGGCATTGTTCGCCCTGCGTGCAACATGAAAAATATATATATTGTCGTATGTGCTAACTGGTAGCTAATTACTAAGTTAGCCTCTGTCCGGATGATATTTTTGCCATCGCAGATACGCCAAAAGCGATGTAGATGAATACTTTTTGCATATTGAAATATGAAATTTATAGTTTTGGGACTTGTCTTATTATTTTTGTGTTATTCTATGTTACTACCTAATATTGCACTAAAAGTATGAATTATTGATCCGAATTTGAATTTTAGGGCGAGAATCCAATAGGATTTATTTTGGACCCACATAACCTTAAAAAAGTACGATCCTTGCAATTGGGAACGCGTATTGTCTCGACAGCTCTGGTTTCCCATACCAGTCAATTCGTTAATCCATCGATTCTCCCCATCAAAATCACTTGTCCCGCATGTCTCCAAACACTTGGCAAACAGGCACGAAACCACGGTTGAGGTTTCTTTCTTTCGAGAAGCATTGTTTTGGCCAGCTACAGCCACACACTCCGAATAGCTCAGCGGAAGAGGTGCCCTAATGATGTACTTTCCGTTTCAATCTCGCACGTACACGTCGTCGTTAATGAACTGCTTTGGTACGTTTTTCGATCATCATCCATCCGTCCGTCCGTCCGGTCCATCCGTTCGAACGATCGATCGATCACCGATCCGAAAACCGGACCTCGGGTTGCTCTCTCGTGGTTGTTTGACAAGCGTCAGCCCCTGACGCACGGGATCGCGTCGAAAAGCGTACGGAGCGGAGGAAATCCATCAATTGTCCGTACACACGTTCGAAGGAGGGCACCGGCGAACCACCGTCCTGGTTCAAATCCGATCCGTACGTACGGCGCTACACGCGGTAACGGTGAATGAATGTTCTGCTGAATTTTAAACAGCTTTCGAAGCCAGCCAGGCAAGTCAACGCGTAAAGAGGTAGTGTAGCCCAATCGAAAGGAGCAAAATGCAACCAAGTAACGAGCGAGAAAAAAAGGAACACAACCGGTACGTATGCCCATTGCAGCAGGTCTTGCAAACTAGAACGAGGCGAACAATAACATGCCAGCAATACAACAATGCCAGAGCCGTTTCGCGGGGGCAACCAGCGATAAGAAATGCATTGCATTTATCGCAAGAATTAACCAAAGAAACTGTACAACAAAACGGGTAAACTACGAAACACCGGATAAAACACTCGCCAACCTGAGGTGAGGCTGCAAAAATGCATCGAAAAACAATAAATAACCAACGCTGGTGCGTTGCACCGCACTCGCAGCCACCAAAAATGCTCCACAAAAATGACACACGCTGCAAACCGCTCGGGTCCATCTTCTTGTTGGGACAACGGTGGACCACGTCGCTATTGTCGTCCACGCGTTGTCTCGTGTGTTCCGTTTGTTTGCTCTCCCTCTCTATCGCATCGTATTTTTGACTCGTCAATCGAGATCTTGATGCATCTCCCTGAGTGTCTCCAACTCGCGGATTGACCGGGCGGAAGCATGGGAAACAAGGAACTGCTTAAATTCCTTAAGCATGTTATAAATGTGGTAGGAATTCTGCCACAGTTTCGCAGACAGTAATGTTCATTAAAATATAAGAAGGCTTTTTTTGGTTGATTTTCTTACCTTTTGCTGCCTCCATGGCTGTCACTGCCTTTGCCAGCTGCCACTGTACCCACCGGACCGAGTCGAAGTTTTCGTTTTTATTCCCTCCACGGTGGTGACTGCTTGCACGCGTAGCCAAGAGACAGCGGGCGATTGATTCGCGTATTCGCGCTTGTCATTAAAATGTTTTCCCGCTCCTTCCCGGTGTGCGTACGCGATTGCTTTCCCCCTGATTGCTCACAAACTAGGACTCACCCAACGTTCGAAGAACTGGCTCACTTCCTGTTCCAAACGCGGAGCACGCAGAATGGTGGAGCTCTTGTGTGCCATTCGTTCGAGCATAGGCAACTTCGATTGTCGCTCAACTGTCAAACATCGTGTGACAATCAATCGGACACAAGGAAAACAACTTTTTTGCAGCTCTCCCGTATGAAGAAGAAGAATCAACATGGATTGATCACGGAAATTAAGATAAAAAGATGCGAGAATTAGAACTTTATTGAGATGAATAGAACAGGGACATACAGAAATAGGAAACATGAGTCACCAAGTAATAAAACTGTACAAACAAACAAAAAACGGGAAGATGTGAAAGAAACTCCTCCGACATGAAAACCTGGAGCTCTTTCGGAGGATATCCTCATTCCTTGAAATCTGGTAGTTCACTGTAATTCCTGTAATAACAGTTTGTTTTAATACCTTCAATCCCATTCCACGGCTGACGGACCTTCGTTGGCGGCCACAGTCAGCATTCGTCACGCCATTGGCCGGCAGCAGGGACAGACAACTCCCCAGAAGCACCAGATTTATCAATTCAATTTAATAAATTAATTTCCCCTTTTTATCATTTTCATTCGATCCCGTCCGTTTTGGAGTGTCCCGCTCGTTTTGTTGGGTCTCCCCCTCCCCAACCAACCTCCAAAACAGGGGTGACGAGCGAGGGGACAGCATTTTGTTTTTAATTCAACTTTAATTTTGCATATTCCGCTTTGTACAGCGCGTTCGCTTCCGTTCATGCGACCACCCTAGACGAATGTGCGACGACTGCGAGGCCCCAATTTATTTCCACTCGAAAGACGCGGTCGCGGTCGTCATCTCGTGTCATGCATCTTCCCGCCACTAAAACGCGGCAATACGACCTAACGAGATCGATCGGTCGTTGTTGGGATGAGCTAAAACAAAAGCTAAGGTAAGGCGGAATAGACGGTGACGGTGTGGATCACGGGAAGGAGGAAGGCGGAAAAAAACCGCGAAGCGACAAATCCAATGTGGAATGCCTGCCGTAAACAAACAGTAGCAAACAAGACGTACGGGACAGGGGGCTTACAAAAACAGTCACGCCAAATGAGAAAGAGAGCTGGCTCATTTAAATATTTCCATCATCCTTCAATTCTTGGTTTACCTTGGTCGCAGACGTCCAAAAAGTGCATCAGCATGGACCGGGAGCGGTTCAATCCGATTCTGGAGTGATCCTGCTGATGGCGAGGAGGGGGAGGAGGGAAGGGGATTCAGTTCGGGGCAGGAAAGCCACCAATGTCACCAACCCCAGAGAGGAGGCCAACAGAAGGCATACAGCAATGGGATCGGTGGAGTCGTCACTATCGGGTGTTTACATCTTTTATTTCCCTTAAATACCCGTGTCGTGATGCATCCGAGTTCATCCCCAGTGAGGAGAGGCCTGTCGAAGGGAAGTGATGTAATTTCGCGTCGTTTTCGATGTCTTGGGCTGACGTGCTTACGACTGGTCGCAAATCGAGTGTGAGATGTGGCAATGTGGCCACCCTGCCTATCTGCACAACTCGCCGGTGGAGTTCAGGGCCATCAGAAGGCCGAATGCGAGTGATGATTCAAAGGAATTTATTGAGGTTTGCACAACAGCTAAGCTAATGGTAAATTGAATATTTTTTAGCATTTGAAATGTGTTTTTTTGTTGAGGACTTGATTTTTGACTCCGCATTATCTTCATTTTATAAGAAAATATTACATTATGCTTATGAACGTATTTCGCCTTTTCGATTACAGGCACGAAATTTCAATTTACTGATTTCATATGTGATAATTTGCAGTTCCTCAATGTCCTTTCACTATTACTGCGTAATTGGATCAATTCTCTCCTTGAATTTACTTATACTTACTTACTTATCCGGCGCTACAACTGCATCGTGGTCTAGGCCTGTTGCAGTAAAACTCTGAACCACGATGAACTCACGATCGAGGGCTTTCGCCTGCCAATTCATGATTCCGGCCAACGCCATCGCTCCACCTTAGTTTAGGCCCTCCACGCCTATTCTGCCAATGTGAACGACCTAAAAGGACTTCACGGGCTGGGTCGTCCGGTGTCATACTCATGACATGACCAGCCCACCGGAGTCTGGCGAGTCTTATTCGTTGTACGACAGTGAGATTGTTGAACAACTCTTAAAGTTTGTCATTACAGCAGCTCTTCAATTGTCCTTCATACATACCAGGCCAAAAGAATTTCTGAGTCCATGACAAAGTCCATGTCTCAGGGGCGTATGTGAGTATTGGGACTATATAAATTCTATACAATCTCGGCATCGACCGTTGCGATTGATGTGTAGAAGTCTCCTCAGACTGCAGAATGACCGGTTGGCGGCCAGCACCTTAACGCGTATCTCAAAATCCATGTTATAGTCGGTGCTTACCCAAGGTAGGTGACGTTTAGACGATTTCAAAAGTACAGTCACTTACCCGTACGTCACACCTGCGTAGGTCAGGATTTTCAACCCGTAGATTTCCGCCACCTACTGGATCCTCTGGTAAACATCTGCCACAAAGGAGAGTCGTAAACCAATGATGTCTATGTCATCAGCGTATGCCAAAATCTGGATTGACTTATCCCGCAATTTTCACCTCCGAGCCGCGGATAGCCCTCCTAAGCGTTAGGCTGAAAAGTAGACAAGCTTTTGCATCCCCTTAGCACAGATCCTTGGTGGTAGCAAAGGGTTCTGTAAGCTTCCTTATTTAAGCTTCAACTCTCTGTTAATTAGTTACTCGTGAAGAATTTTATAGAATATCTATCTACCTTACCATATTTTCTTCTACAATATTTTCTATTTAGGTTTTAAACAAGCAACAAGTGTACTTTTATCTTTCATTTAATGGGGTCCATCTTTTTCCATTTCCTTCTACATTGATTAAGATCGGTTCTTAGTATTCCTGGTTTATGGCTCGGTTGATACGAATATACTGTAGCCCTGTTCCGTAAAACATTATACTATGTTATGTGGCTTGGCCAAATGAATTATTGTGGGCTAGTTTGTTGATGTGTTAAACTATACATGGTTCACATTTACTAAAACAAAATTGTCAAACGTATTTTCACATTCCAAACGAATTCCCCCCAATTGGCGCGATTTAGCTTCATTTTAAACACTTAATGCGAGTACAGCTAGAACTATCGTAAAACAGTCAATCACACCAACCCATTGGAAGGAATGAATCCACTCTGGATCGTACCGCTCATCATTTGCGAACCGTTTTCTTTCGCTTTCACAGAACGTTTGCTTAGGTGCTTGGCCGATGCTGAAAGGAAAACAGCAAATAAATAAAAACCTCTTCCAGGCGCTTCAAACTATACGCAAACCTTCTTTGACGAGCATTTTATTGATGCACGAATATATCGGAGCCAATATCACACGATGCACCATAAATCCGGCGATCATTTTCACCCACGGTTTACTGTTATTGCCCACTCCGGTGTGCCGTGAAGTTTGTGTTTTTTTACCCTGAGTTGTTTTGCAGATTTTCATACTCCTCCCTGAAGAAAAAAAAAATACCAGGATCTCTTTTTAGTCATTTCCTTAAGACCATTTGCACATCCACACGAATGCACGAACGATGCTTCGTTTTTTGCCTTCTCCAACCCATCCGTACTTCCGTTTCCATACAGAATCAACCACCCTTCCGTTTTTTTTTGCTCCTTTTTCCCATTTCCCGTTTAGTGCTCTCGCGCTGGCGTTCGTCTGATTTGGCCGCTGGAGTTGCTCATTTTTATCGCAATCATAACATCAGATTTGTTTAGAGTTTATTTATGGCACTCAAATGTGACGTAAATTTATTTGATGCCCGAACACATAAACACATGCATTCGTCCACGCTCGATGGCCACGCTTCGGAACGCTCTCGCTGGTAAAAGGGCTGCCACTGTACGCCGATAAGGGTGGCGTATTCGACACGCGACCTACGAACAGTACCGTGGTCGATCGGAGCGACGGAGGGTGTGAGAGAGTGAACGGAAAAAAAGGAACTCCAGCGGAAGCTGACGGAAGGAAGCATAAAACAAACCTTCCGCATCGCAAGCAACATCGGTGATGGGTTGGCTGTGCGAATGAACCTCGAATGAGTTCCTAAACTTCCGGACCGTGAACGTGCCGTGGCAGCTGTAGGGACGTTGGTCCATGTTTGCGCTCATCATCATGGTTGATAGCTGGTGTTTGGTGGATTTTGCTCTCGTTAGGAAAGATGTCACATCGTTCGAGACTGGGGACATAGTACACGAGCAGGATGATTTCTTTTGAGTGATACTAATTTGACCTAACCTTTCAAATGTTCGTTAAATCGGATGCAGTCCTCTTTTTGCCATGAGTGTACTTTGTTCTTTAAGTTCGCTTTTGAGTGTTTCTTGGAATTAAATCTATCATTTTTAAATAGTGAGAAATGCTTTAAAACACAAGAAGCTGAAGGCTACTCAGCATTTCCTTCAAGAAGTTACTTAACATCGATCCCAGTTCTTTTAACAATCTCCACAAGCTTCCTCGTGTGAGCAACTGTTTGCGATTTGGCAACGAGTGTTTTATTGGGTTTCGCCGGGTTCGTTCCTTCCGCTTCGTGAACCTTTTCCAACACCGTGCGCGCTAGAGCACGCATACAAGTGGAGATTTTATTATATTTACCGAGCACGCCTTCGCTTTTCGACAGCAGCAAACCAATCCACCAATGCTACTTGTCTTGGGTAAAAAGGGACCAAAATCCATCCGTTTCGCATTCGAAGAAGAAAACCGCCCAACAAAAGCCGGAAACTCATCGAACGTACGGAAGCACCGGTGGAAAGATCCCGGATAGGTGGGGGTTTTGGTGTGAAAGTTTGTTTGATTTCACCAGTTTCATTTAACCATCCCGAGGTTCATCGGTCCCCGTACAAGACACTCCATCCTTGGGAAAATGGTGGCAAGAGTAGTTTAGATGCTTTTCGAGCTGTACGTGAATCGTTTCAATGCTGAGACAAATCCAGTGATTCACACCAGAAGCTAGAAACGTAAGAGATTATCATCGTTGAACACCGAATAGGTTATCTTGCATCGGGGACACTATCGGAAAAGTAAAAAGAAAACCCCAGTTCAAGGTAATTGAAACACTTTCGTTCCGTTCGCTTGTGATATGATAAGGAAAAAGATTTCAAAATAAAACACCAACAAAACCGTAACTTTGTGACAATGGTTAATGCTCTTGCTTTCATGTGCACCATTTAGCAGCTAAGCAAAACTCTCCTAACCTCCCCAGAAACGGCATAATTTACATCTAAAAACGTGACAAGTGAGTGCGAGAGGGCCCCCGTTCCGAGTTTCTCGATCGAACGACCGAACTTGAAGTGGGGAAATAAAACTCTCCATTTCGACTTATGTTATACGTTTATTATGTCGTAATATATGATTCTCAACTCGAGGCGCTATAAAATATGGCAACCGGGCTAGCACCCGAACAAAAAAAAAGAGTAACTCAAACGCCACTTCGCTTGGCGCTTCTCCCATCACACGCACAGTTGATACAGTCGATTGCACCGAGTTTACTTTGCGCTCCGAAAAATTGTCCCCGATCGTCAGATGGGAAAACCCCAAGCAGAAACGCAAAACCGACTGTACCATAAATAATAAAACAAGGAACCATCATTCCGTTTCTACTTACCTTCCTCACCCTCTCCCAAGGTGCCCCCAGCTTTTGAGGGGGGTTCCTTTTGGCTCTGGTGCTTTATATTTAAGTTGAGCATTTTGTGTCGATTGTGTGCCATCAAACTGCCACATTGACATGAAAAAACATATTTATGCCACCCCGTGCTCATTGGCAGTGCACGCTTAGGAAAAAGGGACATTCGCACACAGTGTGTGACACAGTGTTTTATTGTTTTGATCTATGCTCCGTTCTTTTTACCATTCATTTCTTCTCTTTTTTTTATATTTGTCTTTGTCCCCGCAACTTGGCATGCAGGAGGATGCCATATGGAGCCGGGACGGTTTCTTTTATGCTGCATTGTGCTATCTTTAAAAACATAAAAACCCACCAAAGAAAAAGGGGTTCCCCACTTGCGCCACGGGTCCTCTAGGGTGTAATTTCAATACGGAGGAAATTATCAGCACTTGAGTTATGGAGTCAAAATGTAATGGAATCATAAAATCATACCATCCACCGGCGTAGGAAGGTTCGCACATATCAAAACGTAAATCTTGCAAAAGCTTTTTCTGGGAGGAAAAAGAAACAGAAATAATTCGTTTGAGTGGTAAAATATTAGTCATTTGAATTCTATTACTTCTGTAAACAGAAGCTTTTCTTTCTTCTATTAAGCACAAGATCATGGGAGATACGAACAATTGGTAAAACACCCCAAAAGACTTGGATCCGATACTCGACACAGTATGATGCTTGTCCAAAAAGCCCCGAAAACACCAATAAAAAATAATTACCAACAATCACTCTCATCATTAGCGTCATCATGCGGTTAAGCTAAGTGGTTGGTAGAATTTTCCCGAAAAATTTTCCCTCCCAAAATGCTTATGCTCACGTCTAGTGCCAACCCCATTACCATAAACACTTTAATTCCCAATGATTCCAGCAGGTCTACGTACCACACCGTTGACTTCTGCCTTTGGGCCGAATGGAAGCAAACGATAGGCACGACCTTTTTTTTTTTTTGGCGTTCCTTCCTTATGGTGGTGTCGTTTGCTGAAAGCTTTGCATATTACGAACGGGTTCCGAATTGTTGCTTCTTTCGGCTACCTAGCGCTGAAGGGAAGCTTTTGCAGTGGGGTGGCCACACAATCGGTGCTAATGGTGAGCGGTACTTGCAGTCGGCAATCGGCATCATGATGATGATTTAGTTCGAACGCCGCAAGCCACAAGATACAAATCCACATGCACACGCACACAAGCGATGGTGTGAAGGCTTACGCATGAAAGGAAGGAAATCCGCTGGAGTCGGATCGAGTATCCACGTTGCACGTTGGTTAGTGAACGATAAACAATTTATCATCACGCCAATGAATTCTGGGGCCGGAATAAGTGTGCGGTCATGGAGACGAAAAGACAGCAGGAGGAAATGGGCTTTTGCTGAGGCGAGTTGACACTAGTGAACAAAATGTTTGTATCCGCTAAAAATATTTATAAAATATTGAAACTAATATTACAATGTAAATAATATTGTCTCTTCATAGGACGGAAATCAAGTTTGAATAAAATACTATTAGTAAAACAAATAAATTCTAACGAAAAGTTGTAATACTCCACAACTTTGCTTACTATCTGAAGGCTATTGTATATCCTAGGTTAGGCCTCTGCGACCCAAAACCGGATGCTCTCATCCTTGCACACACCATGTCACTATGTCACCGCGCAATGTCGCCAGCAAACGACTATGAACCACGACTACGAATACCACCGGAATGTACAGCCGCAGACTGAAGCATTCGAACGTCACCACCCAATCGGGCGGGTACATGATTCACGACGCCAACGATTCGATTCCTCTTCCATCATCCCGATCATCGCATCCGGAAGGTTCGGTAGCGAAGGACGGGTTTCTTGTACCGTCCGCGTACACCAACACTATTTCCGTCGCCGTTGAAATCATCCCGTAGACACATGAATCAACTCGATTTTGCTACCTCCAACTACCGGAACTGGTAATGGCATCGTACATGATGTGATCCCTACCGTTGGATCCGATCAGACCGACAACGACGACGATGATGGTGATGATGATGATGGTGATGGAGCAACGTGTACGTCCTGTCGGAAGACATCTTGCCATTGGAACGCATCATCACTACTAACACGAACGATAATATAAACGCATTAGCGTTACTCAGTACTGCTCAAATCATAACGTGGCTTTACAAAAAGCAAAGCTTTGAAGAAATATGTTTTAATAGTATTTTTATTTAACTCATTTGGTTTTCTTTTGAGTGTTTGCTAATTTCTCATCAAACATTTTTGAAGAAGAGCTTTAGAAAGCTTGAAATAAGGCGCCGTCCATAAATTACGTAACGCTTGACGTGTCGGAAGGGAAGGGGATGGGTTAGCTGTAGCGTTACGTTTTGCTACATAGCGGGAAGGGTGAGTTTCACATAGGGGTAGGGTGAAAATCACCCAATCTATATACTATAAATCTGGTGTAGCTATAAGTATTTCTGACCCCTTCTGCCTCGCTCTCTCAGATGTTCCATGTTACAAACCATATGAATGGTTTGTAAAATGAGTTCTTCTCTAAATGAATTCAGATTAATTAGCACAGTGGTAAACGAAAGCAAATTACACTGAGCCCCGTTGCGCTTTCATTAACACCACTGGATCAATCGTTTTTGCGTTCTTATTAAATCAAATTGGTTTAATTCTTTTTGTTCCATTCATTTAATAGAACAAAGAATTTACAGCAGCATAACAACGCCTGTTGGTTCAAGACTGTCCCTCATCATTTACACTAAAATGCAAAGGTAATATGTATGTAAACAGCCTATTCAAAAGAAATAACTTATTGGACCAACAACTCAAGATCGCAGTTGAGTAAATAAATACATTGCAATCATAGCGATCGGAGCGCTGTTTACAATGTCTGTTTTCAAAATGTATGCGTTTCATATTTCAGTCTTTGTTTTTATGTGAGGAATTTTCATCCTAAAACTGCTAACTGATGCATTCTTCATTTCATACATTCAACATTCAACGTATTAGTTACATTCGAATGGTGACTTAAGGTAAGTAAACATATACCGTTACAGGAAAGGTTAAGGAAAAAGTTTTATTTCAAATTAGATACTTCAACCAAATAAATTTCGGACTAAAGTACTGTTCGGAATTTAATCTGGTTTTAATCAGATTCATTTAAGGTCACGTAGTTATATTTGCCGTGTATCTCTACTACTCGTTTAGCTTTCTTCTGTATTAGTCTTGCTAGTAAAATTCAAATTTGTTCCATAATTGTTAATGTAAAACACCATTACACCTTCAATAGGCTAACACGAAGAAATATAGCAAACACTTTATCTCGATTGGCGAATTGTTGTACATAAATTTGCAATTATTTCCTTGTCTTATATAAACGATGAACGAATGAATGAACGATGAATGTTAGAAAAAAAAAATTGTATGTAATACCGGAACCTACCGGTAAGAAAATGCTACACTTATTAATCGTAACGTCATAATTAATATGTAACATTCAAATACTTTTAAGGTTTGAGTTAGTTCAATCAAATAGATACTCCACGACCAGTCTTACTGGTTTGGTATACTATTACGTGCTATTTATTATTTAATAATATGAAATTATTATTTTTTTAATCTTGTTTTAGGAATTGAGGAATTTGAAGGGAATCTCTCCAAGCGTTACGTTTTGTTACAATAAAGGGGAAAAGTGAAAAAAAAACCAATTTTAGCTTTACGTTAGTTACGGACGACGTCTAAACACATTGATATTACTCAGTATCTTTAAAATCATAAGGAGGCTTGACAAAAAGCAAAGCTTATTATTGGTATTATTATTTAATTCATTAAGATTTCGTTTTAGTAATTTGCAAATTTGTCCATTAAACATTTTTGTAATAAAGCTTTAGAAAGCTTTAGAATAATTGTTTCCACAAACACTCACACACACACACAGAAGAGCGAATAATCTCGTTCCGTAGAAGTATTTTGTGCTGCAAAATAAACCAATATTTTTACGGATCACATTATGCAAATTATCCCACTTACAGCGATGTCTTCTTAAACGCAAAAGTGGTATCCCTCCATGCGCTATATATCGCTCAGATGAGATTACGCGCAAATAGCCAACTATCTGCATGCCTATTAGCACCGCTCGTACCAAATGGAACAGGCCCATTTACCGACCCGCCTGCCCTCCCCCGAAAAGTCATCCCATCCGCTAGTGAGCCGTAACTGGAAAGGATTGTCAGTCGCCATTCCGTCTGAAAGGGCAGCCTCCCATTTCTATTCAAATCGAACATCGAGCCAAACGTCAACGGTCACAGAGACCCCGCCACTTATTCACCGGTTGACTTCGGTTCGCCCGAAAGTGGCCGAATAATTTAAAAATTAATTCAATCATCCGAAGTAGCTCCCGCCATTTAACTGGTGGTGGGAAGCTGAAGGACACACGCAGGACCAATTACTCACGGTGGTTGCGAGCGGAGAACAATCGCATCTGGCTGATCACTGTCAAAATCACGAACCAGCGCCACACTTAG